>MU557582.1:281986-356604 GCA_024362625.1 Silurus asotus | reverse complement strand
ACACCAATATATATATATATATATATATATATATATATATATATATATATATATAAATATAATTTCCCCCCTCCACATTTACTTCCCACATAACCCATTTGCTACTACAGGGAAGATGTTCCACTAGATTTTGTGGAGATTTGTGAGATTTCATTCAGCCACAAGGGTGTTAGTGAAGTCAGGTAGGTGAGGTGAGGAGGCTCGGGGTGTCGTTCCAGTTCACCCAAAAGCCGTCGAATAGGGAGATCTAAAGCAGGAGATCGTCCACCAGATCCAACCCATTTAAATCTTCATGGAGCTAGTACAATACAAAATTGAGAAAGAACTTTGTATGGCTTGAAATGTCCAGTGTCTCAGTACACTGTAATATAATTAATTCTACACCACAATCCACCTTAATATAAATAATAACATTTTTCCAGGTAAAAGTTAAAGGTTTTCCGTTCTGTTTTGACCCACAGGCAGTCTCTCAGCACTGCTGCGCTCCAAATGGGGTCCTCTAAAGAACAATGAGCCGACCATTGGCTTCTACACCAAACAGATCCTAGAAGGGCTCAAATACCTGCACGATAACCAGATTGCCCACCGGGATATCAAGGTAACAATTATAGATATTACAAAAATTCTAATTAGAAAAATATCTTATTGTATCAGAAAGTTTTACTTTCACTGAGGGAATTATTCGAAGTATTCCTTAGTATAAATAACATTATATTTTTTAATCCCAATAATTGTAATATTTATTGTATTTCAAGCTACAAAGCTTTAATATTTAATACCAAATATGTTCTATTGTAATGTACATGTGGATTACTAATGCGTATGTAATGTACTTTTTTTTTTTTTTTTTTTTTTGCTGCTATAACGTAAGTGATAACAGTAACTCGCTTGTTTGTTGAATAATGGCAAATAGATTTTTGTGGTGTATAAATAAAATACTTCAGGATGTGTTGTCATTGGAAATCGGCTAAATCCCACCACCTGGTCATTTAATAATTAGTGTTATATTTTTCCACCAGTTTTAACAACTACAGCTAAATTAATGGATTTAGAAAATACATAATACACTAAAACGTTTGTTACACTAAAATTACTCCAAAATTGTCATGCTATTAATAGCAGAGCCAAAACAAACACATGACACAACCGTTTATTTTCATCCTTCTGCCAGGGTGATGAACCTTTCTTTGTCCTGTGGAATTTTCCACAACGTGTAGCAGGTTAAATTGATGTCTGACATCATGGCGTTCATACACGCCTCATTTCTTTACACAAGTCTGTATGAAGGGTCATGTCACTAAATGTTAATCTGTTTTGTTTGCGCTGTCTTTTATGGGCCGCTTGAAAAATCTCTCTGGGCACACGAATATGGTGTTTATGTGGTTTGGCTTATGGCCACAGTTTCTGAGAAAAGGTGCTGATAAGAGAAGTCTTTGTGCTGCTGTGGGTGACTTGGAAGATCTTTTGAAGTTCATTTCAAGATTGAATCTGTACATTTCGTCCGCGATAACGTCCCGCTTTGTTGACTATCACGTCATGTGAATTTTATGTGTCAATGAACCACTGGATTGTCAAATGAATCTAAGCACAACATACAACTGTTTTAGGATTTCTCAATGCCACAGTTCAAACTTACACAGTTCAAAAAAATGGGTCTGGTTTTAGCCTTGTGTGCATGTTTTACTTGTGTAGCATGAACATGACGACTCGTCTCATATGCATGTTTTTGCGCTCACGCAGGGAGACAACGTCCTGATAAACACCTACAGCGGAGTTCTGAAGATCTCAGACTTTGGCACATCAAAGCGCCTTGCTGGGATCAACCCCTGCACAGAGACCTTCACCGGTATCCAACACGGTTTCTATAATAAAATCAAGGTTCTATAGTGTCGTGTTTCCTACAACTGATTATCGACTGTAGTTTCTCCGGGACTCCAAGTAGTTCAGCTGGCTGTTTTATCTACAGTATGGTTTTCCATTTACTCTTGTGATGTTCAAACAGCAGAGGTGGAAAGAATAATACAATGTTCTACTCGAGTACTGTTACGTAAATTAAATTTTACTTGAGTTACCGTTTTAAAAATCTAGTAAATGTAAAAGTAATGTTAGGTGAGTCGCTCCATTTAAAATTTACGTGGTGGGATCCTATCAGAATGTCATTTATGATAATGATAGAAATCGCAGATTCAGATATGTACATATAATCATTTAAAACTTTAAGTACCATACTTGACGAAAATGCCACACGACGTGAAGCCTCATTTCTCATTGTGTTCTTCACCACTTCGTAAAATTCATCTGGTGCCTCGACCTGTTAAAACAGCACACAGAAATCCTTCATTTAACTCATTAGGAAAGGTTCAAAATAGCTGTATAAACTGACTAGAAGTCATTTTTATTATTAGAATTTTTTTTTTAAGTACCAGGAAAGTGTTTACGCTCGAACACTTTGCGCGTTCACACAACAAAGTAATTACAGAGACTCACTTCAGAGGCTTTTGAGGTTGTTGCAGAGTATTTAACGATAAGTCTAGCTACAAAAATAATTTATTCAATTTACTTAAAAAAAAAAAAAAAAAATCAACTTTCAACATTTTTTTTTATCACAACAAAGAGATTTTGATATGAAGTAAATTTGTTCCTTTCTTGATCTAATTAACAATAGTTGTTACTACATGTACTGCAAAATGGAGAAATCTGAGAACATATTTAGCGTTTCGTAAACATTCCCGTTCCTGAGTTACAAATCAGTAGAAAAACCAAACGTTTTTAAAAAAAAAACTTTTATCTGATATAAATGTTCTTGAATAGCTTTAAATGATTAAAGGATTTTCTCTTGAATTCGTCTTCATTTCCTGGTTTAAAAAAAAAGATCCTTCCTTGTACACTGTTTGGCCTGGAAAACCAATAAGTGTTTTTCCAAACTAAAGCAAATACAGACAAAAGTACATCAAGATCTATCTTCCTTTCATGACTTAAACATTTTGGGTACCCTCAAGGCACTTCAAATCAGGACCGAGCTGCTTTTTAGAGAACATTCGTCCCCCTGAGATTTTTCTGAGAGACTTAAAGGCAGTGTGTTTGTCCCATGCCTGAATTTGCTCAGAGACCTTCTCAACTTTCACACACATTAAATGAAAGCTATTACATGTATTACTTTTATTATGCAGAAGAACCGAGGGCCGCTGGAACTTTCTGCTGTTTCTATTCAGGGTTTCGACTTTCTTTTTTTTATTCATGTGAATTCACAGGAAGTTGAAAGATAAGATCTGGTTTTATAGAATAAGGGGTAAAACATGACATTGTGTGTGTGTGTCGCTCATGATGTGTTTCTGTTCGCAGGAACTTTACAGTACATGGCACCGGAGATCATAGACAAAGGCCCTCGTGGTTATGGAAAGCCAGCAGATATCTGGTCACTGGGGTGCACCATTATAGAGATGGCCACTGGGAAACCACCATTTTATGAGCTGGGAGAACCTCAGGCAGCCATGTTTAAGGTCAGAGACTGTTTTAGAATGTATGTGTATGTTCGTTTAAATATTATTTTATCAAAGATTTTTTTTAGAAAAAAAAAACTACTTCTTACAATCGTGGTGAGCTTAAAATGCATCTCAAAATGCACAACACATCAGCCCTTGAGGTGAATAGAAAGTAAAAGATTTGTAAAAAAAAAAAAGGGAACCAGATTTGGTTTAGGTGATCTGGTGCCCACTGCAGTCTTTCGATTCTTGTTCTTGGCTGATCTTAGTGGAGCCTGATATAAAGTTTAATGTTGAAATGTTAATGAATGGATATTCGGTGCCAACCAGATGAGGATCGGTTTTCTTTAGAGACTGGTTTCCTCTCAGGATTTCTTCCTTATTCCATTTAAGGGGGGTTTTTCCTTGCCACAGTAACCACTGGCTTATGCAAAGTCAAATTTTAGAACCTCTTCATCCGTGTTTAGCTGCTTTTGTGATATTTATTGTAATAATCTGCTAAAGCTGGTTACCTGTATAAAAGAACGTGTACGTTTACTGCCTATAATTTTGTTCCTTATATTTGTTTATACAAATTTCTCAATTGAACACAATCTGTTTTTTAAACCGGATAACTTAAATGTTCTCACACACATTCTGTCGGGTTGTAATGAAAAACATTCAGTCAAAGAGACGTTTTGTAAAATGTATTTCGTTTTCCCCTCATTAAATACCTTGGTTAGGAAATGTCAATAGAAAATGGTAAACAACTTTAATATGCTAATGAATGGTTTATAAGCTACACAGATTTCAACGTATGCCTATTTTGGAAGGGAAAGCGGTAGCAAAGCATGCTTAAGGCCCCATGAGGATGTCTTGAAAGCGCCTTAAAGTCACTCACTGTTGTACTTTCCATGTAATCGGTATAAAAATAAACCCTCTTAAAACAATTCGGGATGTCGTCTGGGAAGATTTAAACATAGACAACAAGGATGATATTGTTTGACCGTCTGTGTAGTTTGGTGTTCCTGATATAACTTAAACCACTGAAAGAACATCAGTTTCTGAGAGCATCGGGGGTGGTGGTGTGTGTGTGTGTGGTGGTGGGGGGGGTATTTTTTTCACAAAAAGTACTCCTAGGACTTCATATAAACATGTTTATGGTATGGATTAATGGACACAGACTCAAGGCTCATCCTCTAGTTTGAAACATGGTGTAGGAATGTTATCGATTTCAGGCAGGTTTCTTCAGACTGAGCTCTACATTCCTTAGCCATGTAAGGAAAGTCAGTGTTGCCAAAATGGGGATTGCCCATAATCCCATTCCGGCTGTGAGAAAGCGAAACTACAAAGCCGCCAGCATTGCCATGTGGGAAAGGTCATGCTGATTTGTGTAAGGTGACCCAGCAGCATGGTTTTATCGAGTCAGTGAAGTGCCTCTTTGATTATGAATAGCTTTTGTGTTCATTTCCTGTCTGCATTCGTAGGTGGGAATGTTCAAGATCCATCCAGAAATTCCAGACACTATGTCAGCCGAGGCCAAGGCGTTCATCTTGCGCTGTTTTGAGCCGGACCCGGACCTGCGCGCTACGGCCAACGAGCTACTCATGCACGACTTCCTCACAGTGACGTCCCGCAAGAAAAAAGCCAAGGGCAACAACTTCACAGGTGTGCTTGTGCTTCACATCGATTGTTGCAGTCCAGATTCGGTTAAAGGCCGGGGATAATCATTTTGGCATGTAGAAAGTTTTCAACAAAGCAGCTTTAACGTATCGTCACGAATCCTGTCGGGTTTGTAGCTAGGCGAAAAGAAGTAGCTGTGAACCAGCAGTGTGAACAATATGCTAAAACTTTCTCACAGAAATCATTTCGTTTTTGGCTAAAAACAGCTGTAAAGAATGACGTCAATGTCTCGGAAATCCTGTCAGCGAACCTATAGCTATTACAGTGGGGGAAATAATGATTTGTTTCCCTGCTGATTTTTGTAAATTTACCCCTTTCAAAGAAATAAAAAATTATTTTTATCACGTAACTCACATAGACACTACAAAATGCAATAGAGCAGGTGTGAATCTTGACATTATTGTTACCATAATTATGGGAGTCACGTGACAAAAGAACTAATGACATACTAGCAGATATGAGCGGTGAAGCTACTCATTCTGTTTAACATTTGTCTTTAGCTGCATCGTCATATTTTTATTATCGGAACTATAGGCAAAGTTGGTGCATGTGGAGGTGTTGAAGGATCTGCTTATTGAAAATTTATTTTAAAATGAATTAATGCGATTTCTTTTCTGGGTTTTTTCCAGCTTTGACCCCAGCAACAGGTGAGTCCTCTAATCTATTTAGATTTGAAATGCATAAGTTTTATTAAAATTCAGAATCCAGATTTGTTTGGACTTTACTCAATGCTGTGCGTTGCCAGAATACGTGCGCAGTATCTCGCTTCCCGTTCCCGTGGTGGTCGAGGACACGAGCAGCAGCAGCGAATATGGTTCTGTGTCTCCGGACAACGAGCTGAGCGTTAACCCTTTCGTCTTCAAGCCCAGCGTCAAGTGCCTTAGTGAACGAGAGGTCAAAGGGCACCGGTCGCTCTTCCTCAGGTAACTAGAGTGGTGACCGTCGAATCGTTCGTCGAGTCACTGCTGAGTGTGTGAGACTGAAAGTGTGTGTTTCTTTCTTCAGCATTCCAGTGGAGCAGTTTGAGGACCACAGCGCTCCGCCGTCTCCGGAAGAAAAGGACCCCGGGTTCTTTATGCTGAAGAAGGACAGCGAGCGCAGGGCAACGCTGCACCGCATCCTCCTCGAGGACCGAGACAAAATAGTCACTAACCTGCAGGAGGCGCTCACGCAGGTGAGCCGTGCATACAGGGATTGTATGAGGTGGTATCAAAAGGTTTCAAGACGAGCTCCATTTACATCAAAGTTTAATTTATTTATCTACATCTACAGGCATTAGTCTCGAAACTTTTCTATACCACCTCGTTTACGGATAAAAAAAAATGTTTAAAAAGGGATTGAGGAGTTGGAGATTTTCTCTACAGGGTGCAGAGGAGACCAAGCTTAAACACGAGCACATTTCGACTTTGGTGGCCAGCCTGGGGGATTTTGTACAGATGGCAGACCGAAAAATCATCGCCAACACGCTGTCGCAGCTTAAACTTGAGCTGGACTTTGACAGCGTCGCCATCAGCCAGCTGCAGGTGGTGCTGTTTGGCTTCCAAGATGCGGTGAGTCTCTTGAGGATCAGCTTGTTTATTTACTTATATATATATATATATAAGACGAATAATGGTCTGGAACAGTATGATAAACCGTTTTCCATCGTCTGCGTCTTACTTTTCCATCATCCAAAAACTTTTGACCATGCATTGTGTGTATGTACTTTTTTTTCCATTATTAATAACAGTATTTATGGATACAAAGAGAGAACTAAGGTGCCTCCTTTAAAAAAGCTTACATAACATGTCGTGCCCACGTCGCCACCTACTGTTCAGCCTTAACACTATCATGGCGTGGTGTTTAAAAAAAACGGGGAAAACATAGTTGTTGCTTTAGAAAATGTAGTAAGGTGAAGAACAACATATTACACCGTAAAGCATGATCCATTAAATGCCCGCTAAAGTGGGAACATGGAACACACCGGTAGTCATTGTGCATTGGAAATTGAACTATTCGCTGACCTCGGCAGTCCAGTCTGGGAGTTTCTAAGAGGAAAAATGGCGACCAACACTGGATGTTAGAGGGCGTATTATGTGATCCTTTTATTTAATCACCTGGCCACAGGTTCCTTTAAAGTGTCCAGTTTCCAAAACTTTCATCACTTGTCTTGGGTTTGAGCGCCATCTATTGGCAAGAAGAGAGACGAAAGAAACACACCTGACAGAAGATGGCACACTTTTTGGCTAATGGGATGATTTCAACTGCCTTGCAGGGCAGAGATCGGTTAATATCTAAAACAGACAGACAGAGGAATAGATAAAATATTCTATCTATCCATCATTGCATAGTACAGTTACACGGCACTGAAATGCAGTTTAGCGCCTACGAAAATATGTGGATAAATGTACAGCAAATAAATATACAGGCTCCTGCAGTGAAAATGTGCATAAGCTGTTGCCTTGTCTCAGTTTTGTACACATTTTGTGTGTAATATATAAAATGGAGTCACTTTTTACTGACACTTTTTTTACACCAGCACATGGACACTTTAATGACCATTACATCACACTTTAATCTGTACTTCTGCCATGCATATTCATATGTATATACATCTATATACTACTTTTTTTGCTAGAGTGTATATATATACATACTCAGATCATATTTGAATATACTTTTATACTTATTTTAACGTTACTTTCCTCATATTTTATCTATTGTATTTCATGTTTACAAGTTGGACAGTTTTACTGTTATACTCTGTATGAATGCGTATGTGACATAAAATTTTCGATTTGAATTTGCCTCCAGATGAACAAAGTGTTACGGAATCACAACATCAAACCTCACTGGATGTTTGCTCTCGATAACATCGTCCGGAAAGCCGTACAGACCGCCATCACCATCCTGGTGCCAGGTAATGAGGTCTCTACTGCGCCGTTTTATGACTTACTGCATGGGGTTTTGTACAATTTTAAAAAGAAAACAAAAAAAAACATGAACATAATTGTTCATAGTAGAACAAAGCAGCGTTTCCACTGCAAGTAAGTTAAGCTACTGAGCAACTCAAGAACTTTGAGAATGGATTTGGACTTTAACCTCATGGTTTGAACTTCTGAGATTCTTTGACGTTGCCTGAAATAGTCACAAGGGAATAAAAAATGTAAGTTGGTTACCCATGTTTGTTCCTCTTTTTTTTCTGTGCCTCTCAGAGCTTAGGCCACACTTCAGCTTGCCATCCGAGAGCGACCACGCCGATCACGACGACGTCGACGAGGAAACCCTCGGCAACAAGCGCAGAAACTCCACCGCCGTCAACCACGACGACACGGTGGCCACGTCCGGAGTGAGCACGCTCAGTTCGACCGTTTCTGAGTCTCAGACGGCGCAACGCTCAGTCAGCATGGAGCTCGGCCGCATGAAGCTCGAGACCAACAGGTGGCGCTGCAATACTTTTTTGGTTTGGATTGCTTGGTATCACGATAGAGCTCGGGTCGTATTCTTGATGGAATGAAGTTTGCGTGTGCGTTTCAGGTTGTTAAAGGAGCTGGTGGAGAGGGAGAGAGAGTATCAGTGTGTACTCAATCAGATTCTGGAAGAGAGGGAGAGGGAGATTAAACTACTGAAGATTCGCTCTGAAACTACCAGTCAGTCTTTATATACACACACACACTTACTCCCTACCCTTCAAGTCCATCATTATTAGTCTAACAGTAAGTAATTTTTCTGTTTTGTGGTTCTATTTGTAGCTGTTGCCGCTCCTTCAGCGAGTACTCTGAGTTCATTGGGACGCGACGGCGACACCGAGCTCCTCAAATGGCTCAGGCTACACGGAGCCGACGCAGACTCTATAGACCTGGTAACGTCTGCCTTTTCATACAAATATCCAATAAAAAAAAAATAAACACTATTGTAAATGCTGACGTGTTTGTACTTGCGCTGTAGATTGTAGCGGAGGACTACACCCTGGATGACATCCTTCATTGCGTCACCAGGGACGACCTGAAAAGTCTGAGGTTGAAGTAAGTCAAACGCGCATCGTTTATCATCAAAGTTGCGCTGAAATGATTTTGTGAGCCAAATCCGAACCAAAACAATAATAAATAATTTTCCATATCCTTAAGTGCATTTCATTACAGTTTGTTTACATTTAGCCACGCCCACAAAATCACATCTTACCCGCTGAGCTGCCACTTCCATTTAGTTTTTGGCGTGAAAAACCTCCAGAGGGCAGCATTTCTGAGGGTGGAAAATTCCTCTTGAATTTGAAACACCATAAAAGGTAAAGCTCAGAAAGCTGAAAAGGACAAAATGACTACTAAATGGAATTGGCAGCTCAGTGATTAAGATGTTTGACCATCTAATCTTCAGTCTTAACAAATTACGTATTGGTTTCATTTTCAGTCATAAACGTGAAATAATGCGGTAATTATTTGCCTTTTTTCTCTCCATTACGTCTTTTCTGATTGCTAGCGGTGATTAAATCTTACGGCGGTTTTTGCGCTAGACTTTACCCAACTCAATTTCTGATGTCTCCACCATTCGGAAGTGCTGTAGAGACAGAATGGAGATGCATGATGCATGACGACTAAACCCAGATGTGCTTCAACATCTGCATGTCGCGGATGTCGATTCTTAACCGTTTTAAGCGTTTCCTTTCCTACACAGGGGTGGAATCCTGTGCAAGCTCTGGAAAGCTATTGCGGAATATCGAGAGAAACCCGGCTGAGATTCCAGAACCCAGCCTGCTACCTGATCGACTTTATTCCAGTGTGTTTACAGACCAAGAAACCTGAGAATCTGCTCCAGAAAAAAAAAAAACACTGTCACGGCAAGATCCGAACTCCGGCCTGGACGCTTTATTCGGCCCGTTTTATGCAACATTCGCGTTTTTAATCCCCAGTGGTTTTGGATGCGGTTAGTTTCTGCCGCGATTAGAAACATTTTATACTGATGCAAGTTTTAATATTCACTTGTACCTGGACATTTTGTGGCGCTAAAGCAGTGACTTTACATGCTTTCCTTATTTCAAAAACCCATTTGAAGGATGTGGAGTGAAACAAGGTGAAGCTCATACACAAGTCAGAGTTCCTCATATACGGCAAGGAATTCCTGATTTTGTGTCTTTGCTTGTTTATGTTTACAAAAAACAAAAAACTGAATCTGAGACTGGCGTAATCCTTCGTTTGTACATTTCTTTGAGCTGACCCGGGCTCGGATTTTAAACTTTTAACATTTACGTTTCTGATCTTAACACTAATTTTTTTTTTTTTTTTTTTTTACTTTTATTGTCTGAACCTGTGTTTTATGATTGTTTTTTTTTTTTACTCTCCGTTACATCATGCTTGTTTCGGGTCAGTCGCCATTGAAAGATCATAAAGCGTAATCCATAAACTGTACTGTATTAAAAAATAGTTTGAACAAAGTTTGAAGATGTTCAAAAGCCAGATTTCTGCATTGCGTGACTTCGAGATTTGAGTTTTTTTTTTTCTTCGTACGCTTATTAGTTTATACGAACGTTATACATTCTATAAGACTTGTGGCTTTTTACCTGGTTGTTCTGCTTAGCGCACATTTTTTTTTTCTGTATTTGATATTTTCTATTTAATGTCGTTTTTGTTTATTTAATCATTAATGAATGAGATTATTTGTGCATTTGTTGGATGACTGTCCTAAGAATTAACTGTGAAATTAAAGTGGGACCTGAGAAATTGTTACGAGTTTGTGTGTATATATGTACATATGTACACACACACACACACACACACACACACACACACACACGCTGCAGCCGACAACAGGGAAAAGTGGGCCTAAAACACCAACCACATCATTGATGCCCAACTATCTGACATTAAACATCATCTCTACAGTATATCTATGCTTCTACGCTTACTTTAAACCAAGGCAGCAGACATCTACTGTGGTGAAGATGTTCAGTGACTGGTTTAGACATACACTATCACCTCAATTTTATGGTACATGGCAATTATTTTTTTTTTTGCTGAGTACCTGTACTGTGGCTTAAAGATTATACATCCAATAATCCATCCATCCATCACCTCACACGAATCCTTTTACCTCAGTGAAGGGGAAAATCTTCAGCTCAGCATCTGGTAAAGTCACCTAAAACAATAACATCAGGAAATATCAAACGGCAAAAACAAATGATTCGTTGAAATGTCATTTTGAAACCAGCAGCCTCTAAAAAAAAATGCTTTTAAAAATATATCATTCTTTAGCTAAAACTATTTTGGGGCACATACCTGAGAGTAGAATTGTTATTTTGTGATGTTATTCCTCACCGAGGTGAAGGTCCACAGCGGCAATCATCCTGGTGTGCATTCTGACAAAACACTGGTGAACTGAAAAGCAATTCATCATCAAATTACTTTGTCTGAAACTCATTTACCTCATGAGGTGAAACTCATTCACCTCATTATATAAAATAAAGATTATTTCCAAACTCAGACTGCCAATCGGATCTTGAGAAGATCGGCTTGGACGTTACCTCGTGTAACCGATATTGTGGTTGGCAATGGATTCATGATTTACACAATATATGTTATAATCTTTATATTATGTTGTCTGAGTTACGTTACAGGAAAACAGATTTGTCATATTCGCAATTGGAAAGAGAACTAGATATTAAATACATAGTAATAGTATAAGTAATATTTATCATCAGAGTCACAATCTATTTGGTTCTTGATAAAAAAAAACAACGATCAGGATAAACTCAAATTTCCAGATTTAAATATGCAAAAAAAAAAAAAAGTCACTGATTATTAGACCTTTATAGACCTTTCAGCTGTCTGTATAATGGCGGTTGATGGTCTCTATTTTTCCATGTTTTTCATGATGCAATTTCTCTCCTCTCTAAACCTGGCCTTCTGAAACTCCACTTTGACTTTATCCAGCACTCCAGGGATGAAGATCAGATCCAGCGCGGTCATGGCCAAAGCTTTGGCGGTACGCAGGGTATAAACCTGAGCTTCATCTGCACCTGCGAGAGCAATACAGTCACAACATTCTTGTGAAATGTGTGCACAGAATCTTTCCTTCACATGAACTGGGAGACCTGTGGAAGATCTTGAATGACTTGCCGTAGATGCTCAAAAAATTTATTTGATTAAATGTACTTCGTTCCTGTGATTTATTTTGGCTATTTTCCAGGTTTTACTGATTTGCGCCTCTGCTGAAGAGGTCATTAACACCCCCCCTACTCGCATCTGCTGCCTGTGAGCAAATTGGAGTCAGTTTTACAGTAAGGGATCTACACTTAAATGATTTTCAGGTACTTTTTCTTGAAATCTCATACAAATTTCCACAGAATCTATTGGAACATCTTCCCAGAAGTTTGGAGGTTCTTATAAAAGCAAATAGGGAACAGCATGTTCAACCAATCACGCGCTCAGGTGTCCACAAAGTTGTCCATATAGTGTGGACATGAAACTTTGCGTAGTGAATGAATAACATTATTACACAGAGCTTTTTGTCTTCAGACTCACCGGAAGCAGCTGTATACTCCGCTGTGTGATTTAGTGCCTCGGAGCCGATGTAGAAATAAGGGTGAATCCCTGGAACGGCGTGACTCACATTCCCGAAATCTGTAGAGCCTGACAGAGGAACCACAAATCGTGATGAACTTGCGTGTTGTGTAACCAATTAACGTGTGCATTGGCGTTCTTTACCACCACAGCTGATCATGCAGAGGGAAGAAAACCCTTTTTTTTTCTGTTGTGTAGTTATTACTTTACCTGAAAAACCCTCTGTGGTGAACTTCATTCCGAGAGCTTTCCCGTTCTGCTCATACAGGTCTTCCAGTGTGCCGTTCCTCAGGACTTCATAAAACTCGTTCTTATCGAACAGGAGCTCGACCTGCAAGACAAGATCGTTTTTTTATTTCACGACCGTCCGATCCTGATGCTTTATACACTGTAATTAGACATGCACGATATTGACAAATGTTTGTGCACACAAGACCAAGATTAGGATGTGCTTCTTATTGAACATCGAATTCCACATTAGCTCCTATAATAATCTTCACTCTTCTGGGAAGATGTTCCACTAGATTTTGTGGAGATTTGTGCTCACTCTGTGATATTAGTAAAGTCGGGTACTGATGTAGGTTCCAAATTTATCCCAAATATGTTGAATAGGGTTTTATATATATATATATATACATATACATATACATATATATATATATATATATATATATACACATATATATATATATATATATATATATATATATGGAGATTGAAGCTCTGTAGCACTAAGGTGTAACAATACTTTGGTCTCTATAGTGTATTCTATATATTTTTTACATCAAACATATGGTCAGGCCATTTTGACTCGAGATCCATTATTTCCCGGACAAGTGTGTGTGGGAGTGAGAACCATCGCAACGAACCTCACATCCCGTGGCCAGAGCGGCGGCGCGAAAACAGGCCTCGGCTTTGTCTCTGATGTCAGGCAGGTCTTGGTGCGACGAGGTGCGCAAGTAATACTCCAGCTCGGTGTAGTCCGGGATGATGTTGGGTTTCACACCTCCGTGTTTTATAATACCTGAGTCACACAAGACACGCTGCTTCAGACCCTCATCATGACATGGACTGTTGCGTATATAGATGTGTGCTGTATTACAGATTTTTTTAACCAATTGGGAGCTTTTCTGATCGTGTTGTATTTCATGATCTACAAACACTAAGGTCACTCCAATGCAACTGGTAATATAACTTTCTTCTACCATTGAAGTTTCTCCATGGGCGTCCAAATATCAAAAATTTGAACAACACTGTCTACTTAATTAGGTTTATTACAAACTGGATAGGAAATCCATAAACTGGATGTGGGAATGGAAAAATCAGGACTTTAATGTGTTTTCTGAACACGAACACAAAGCACGTACAATAAAAAAAAAAAAAAAAAAAAGTTACCTCAAAGATTGAGGAACACAAAATGTATTGGACGCTTTAGGATGCGGTAGCATGGAATCTTATTGTCAGGTGTCCACAAACTTTTGCCGCTACAATATACACGTTAAAAAACTCCAAAAAAATCAGCTACAAAAATAAGGCATGATGCCTGAGCTTCAAATATCCACTTCCCTTTATTAGGCGAGACGAGGAAGATGTACATTGACGGCGTTTAATAACGCAAACTCACCGTGGATTCTCCAGTCAGGTCTGAGCTGTTGGCGTAGTGACGAGATGTTACTGTAGGCCAGGACGGCTGCATCTAGAGCATTTACTCCTTCCCAGGGATATGCTGATGCATGAGATGCACGCCCGTGGTACTTCACCAGCACGCTGCCGATTTAAAGAAATTAACAATAAATCTGCGCCTGCTTCTTTTACATCACGTCATAAATATCCTCAGGATCACCTGCTCGGGTTTGTTCTTTCTACATCCTGTCTTTCAAGTTAAAGAGGTGCGCCTCGATTGTGTGTCATAATATTAAACTGTACATACTGCGAACTCGCAAAATGGACGTGTTCGCAATAAATACAGCTACATACAGTAAATACAACCATTTTCCCCTGAAACCACTCCAACCAGCAGAGAGATGATATAGAGGTAACGAACAATGAGAACCAACCTACCGAGATCTAATACATTGAAAAAATATAATGGTCAGTCTGGAAGGTTTTAGCTCGACATTACTGGAGCAAACCGCTGACAAAAGACGAAACAAAGGAAATGCGGAAATCTGAAAAAAATAATCAAATATCTTTACATAGTTTATCCATTCCTGTCGACGTTATACATTGAGAATTCACGGGGGACCAAATCCAAAAAGCCAAATAAAGACGATTTTTAGAATTTACCCCTGTATAGCCATGGCTGGTAGATAGGCAGCATTCTTCTGAGTGGGATGAGCCATAAACACCACGTCTAGATCCTTGAAAGCTCCTTCTCGCAGCAAATCCACTTTCCCGCCCCCATCCTCTTCTGCTGGAGTGCCCAACACGGTTATCTAAAAAAAAAATGAATCGTTAGCAATCGCTTAATCTATCTGGGACAAAAAACAATGTAATGTGCACTAAAAAGCAAATTGAGAGTTCAAGCAAGAGCAAAAGGATCTACAAAACTACCACAGTCTGTATAGACCTTACAAAGCTTAGATACACGAACTAGAGGTCAACTGATTCATCGGTTTTGCTGATTAATCATCATCGATAGTTAATTGCTGGAACTATCTGCAAAAATCCATCCCGATAGTTTTTCCGGGTTGCGTTATACAGTGCGAGAGCAGCCTCTAGAGGTGAATCACTGACCCTAAGTGCTGTTTATTTGAAGTGTCTTTTTTTTTAATCATCTTAGGTGTAACTGTTTTTATTTATTTGGAGTGTTTTTTGTTTCAATTTAAATGCATGTATTTACCCTAATATTTTGTAATATATTCATACATTTCCACAACACATTTTCATGATTGTAGGAAAGTATGTATGTGGGAAAAGTACTTTATTTTTGTCATTGTTATGTACTATTTTACATGGAGTGTTTGGGTTTATCCAGTATCTATTTTAAAAACTATTGGATGATGATTAGGGTATCGGCAAGTACGATCCAACCCAGCCTTCTTTAAAATGAGTTGACATCTAATATAAACATGCATGTAATATTTTATATATTTCTCTTTAGTGGGTTAGAATAAATGCCTGTTTCTTTCTTTGCTATGGGGAAAAACACATCATGGATTTAAATAAATAGCTTGTAAATTGGAATTTTTATTTCAAATTTCCACAAAGTGGAATAAATGATAGAAATAAGTTTGACATGTTTCCCCATAAATCCCTACTAAGCAAATATTCTTCAAAGATGTTGCTCCATTAGATTTAGTGAGATTTCATTCAGCTACAAGGATTTTAGGAAAGTCAGGTATTTGGGAAGTTTGGGAAAGGACCACATACAACTGGGAAAGTCAAGCGTCCCAACACTTTTGTCCATAAAGTGTATTTAAGTTGAAATACAAAAATATTGTCTTGTCTCCCTCTAGTGGCTGTCTGAAGCACAATTTATAAAACTGGAATTTTTCCAGTCACTTTTTTGCTTTTACCTTCACATCAAAAGCTTTTGAAAGTTACAGTAACAGAGTCAGGTGATGTGCTGTAAACTGTTATAACACACCATTTACTGGCAGTTTTTATGTGGTGCAATGCTCATTTTCATGCTTTGTACTAAAAATATTAACTGGAAGTTGTTCTGTAAATCAAGGCAGCCAACACTTACCAGCAAATTTCATGTAAATATATGCTAAAACAGTCTCAACTTGATTCTGGACGCACTCACAGTGTGACTATACCAGTGGTGGGCTGTTATTTCATACCCAGGCCTTCAGTGGTGTCCAACCTGATTTTATTCAACTCTTAATACCATCATTATGACAGCATGGCTGTTGAAACATCAATATTACAGACAAAGTACAGTAAAACAGAGCACAGCATCGCAGACAGGAATCTCATACCGAGAGTGAATGGCTTTACTAAATTAAGAAACCCAGTGAACACAATTCACAAGTCTCCTTTCACTGAAGCCATAGCTGCCCTGCCCGCATACAACCTCATAAAATGACGCCGGGCTTTTTTTCCCCTGCATTATAGTTTTCAGAGGGGATTTGTAACGAAGGCAAATTGTGTGTTTTGGTGCAAATTCTACAGGTAAGCAAACCCAAAAGGATTCACGGTTCTTGAAAAAGCTTAACAACTGTTTTGGCCAAACTTCCTGCGAGATGTCCAGCTTTTTTCTTGAAAGTCCATCTTTTGTAAATGTCCTTGCAATTCGATTGTGGAATAAAAAAAAAAATAAAAAAAACGTCTATCAAATCCACACGGATATATTTGAGCGTGTGCAGTTTGCTACAGATGACGGTTGCGAGCTCGGACTGTTACGCTCTTCGACCATCCAATCAAAGGACGTGCAAAAATTCCGACGTTATCAGACGCCTTCTAGGCGGCTTCGGAGTGGCCAAATCGCAGTCTGATTGGTTCAAGACTGCTGAAATCTGATTGGGTAGGTACTCTAACCGAAAATTACACTCCTTGAAGATCTGAGAGAAACGCAATGAAATGAAGGGAATAATTAAACACATATTCAAAGACAAGTCTGTGATACTGATAGTCAACCAAAAAAGGTTTTGAAGGCACTGACTGCCCTCCACTGGAATATACATGCGGATCATTTAAACATTTGAACCAGAACAGTGCAGTGTGTATGGTTTGAATGATAAATGCTGTATAACACGCTTAATTGGCGCACCTTGGTTGGAACTGGACACGCCCCCTCCCTCTCCAGCGCCGCCTTCAGGCCGAGTGCTGCAGCTGCTCCGCTCTCTGCTATCAGGTTGTGACCGCAAGCGTGACCTAAAGCAGGCAGAGCATCATACTCACACAGGAAGCCCACATTCACACCAGAGCCACCGTCTACCCCATCTACACCTCCCCACGTGGCGCGAAAAGCCGTTTCTAGTTTATAGTGTTCCTCCACGGTCCATCCTTTCTCCTGCTTGAAAAAGTGGACCAGAGTTTCATGGGCATGTCTTTCCCCATAGGCCAGCTCGGGGTGACTCCATATCGCGTCTCCAAGCCGGTGCAGCTTCTCCTTGCCCTCGTCAATGGAACAGCAAACGTGCTGCTTTAGCGCTTGGAGTTTCTCGGCCATTTTGCAACACAAGACGCTTGCTTATTAATTAGTCTCAAAGTCCAAACACTTATTCCGAGTTTGCCTCGAAATCACAACCTGTAATTCCCCTCAGAGAAGTGGGAAAAAAACAAAAACCACTTCAACTCGGAATTTTAACTAGGAGTCTTTAGTTAGCGAGTGACGTCAAAACAAGATGGCGGCGCACACTGGGACCGGCAATAAAGTTCACAACTAATTCTGCCTTTGAATTAAATCACACTCCGGCACATGATCTGCTTACATTTTACCCACACAGACCTACAAATAACATTATTCCTTTATTATTTTATTTATGTACTGGTTTAATGTTCCACTTGCCCTGCCAACTCCTGGTTCCGACCTCGAACACTCCGAGGTGGGAAATGACGTCATTGTCAAGCGCCTGGAACCCATTGTGCTCACAGCGCCCACGTGATCCTATAAACCCTTCAATACTGTACACCGTTACATAGAGGATCTTTTTATAATGACATACAATGTAAAAAAAAAATGTTCACATTAAAATAGTCAAACATACTGCTTTGAAAATCAGCCAATAAATATAAACTACTTAATTTTACAGATTATTATTATTATTATTATTATTATTATTATTATTATTATTATTATTATTATTATTATATTTTAATGCTACAGGCCATATCATGATAGTCTTTACGTCAACACTTCAACAAACATTGTGCAATTTAATCCGCACTGCAACTAATTAAAACCGATTTCACCTTACAAAATGACAATGAGATTTTAATCGCCTACTTTGGTGCATAGAAACAAAAGGAACATGAATGTGTTGATACCATCATTTTTATGCTATAAAAAGGTGGACTGATTCAGGGAGAACACCAATGAAGGCCTGGGTGTGAATTGCACGACCTGCCACTGGTATATTCACACTGCGAGTGCTTCCAGGATCAGAATGATGATAAAAATGTGCAAAAAAAAAAAAAAAATTGCATTTAGTGCACCTTATATATATTCGCTTCCAAGGCTTTCTATTAATATTGATATGAAATGCTAAAACGCTTTCAAAGTGACTGACTAAAGCCCTTCTCCCCTGATCAAGAATGAGTCCTGGTGGTTCCCATATTTTACAGCTGATGAAGGCCACTGTGCTGATTGGGACCTTCGATGTTGCAGGAATGTTTCTGCACCTTTTTACCTCGATACAATCCTGTCTCGGAGGGGTCTACAGACAATTCTCTGGACTTCTTGGCTTGCTTTGTGCTCTGACATGCACTGTTAACTGTGGGACCTTCTATAGACAGGCGTGTGCCTTTCCAAATCATGTCCAATCTGAATTTACCAGACGTGGACTCTAATCAAGTTGCAGAAACATCTGATGCAATTGAGCTTAATTTTGAGTGTCATGGCAAAAGCTTTATTTTTACATTACATTTGAGTAATATACTCTGTATTCCTGTTTAATACTCGTTTTGTCTCATATTGTCTGTGTTGTATGTCCAAGCGAATATTATTTATGTCTGTACTTTTGAAAGGGCACCAAACATCTGTTTTCAAATTCCTTGTGTGTGTCAACACACAAACAATAAAACCGTTGCAGTTCGCAGCTCGGTCGCTAGGTGGCTCCCGAATGAGGAAGTGAATGAGCGCAACGCAGCAGCGGATTGAGGAAGCGAGCGCCAGTCCAGCTGTTTTGACGCCTGGGTGTAGCGGGTGAACGTGTATAGAAGGAGAGAGAAGAGAAGGAAAAAATCGTGGATTAGGCATCATGTCGAAGAACACCGTGTCCGACCGATTCCGCAAAGTAGATGTGGATGAATACGACGAGAACAAGTTTGTAGACGAGGAGGATGGAGCAGAGAACCAGCTGGGTCCGGATGAAGCAGAAGTGGACTCCCTGATCAGACAATATCCTTCCTAAGAGCTCTGCATGCTTTTATTGCATTTGATTTGATTCTCAATTGATCCTGGTTATCTGCATACACTTATTTACTTAATTTCAGGATAGAAATATATATTCTAAGGTTGCAGGATTCATGCATGGGAATCCTTAGAATGGCTTTGGTATTGCAATGCATTTCTGATTTTTTGATTATGTAATACAACCTGAAAAAAAAAAATGCAGATTGACAATCACGTTATGTTGTCTATGATATTATACACCAGAAATGTGAATGTGCTTTTGACCACATTGATCCTTCTGATAATGTGTCCATTTCGAAACAACATCCTATATACAAGGAGTGCACTTAAATATAATGTATGTGCTGAGGTATTTTAGGGTTTGGAGGTTGGATTTGGCTCCACACCTTCGTCCCTAATCCAGCGTCTCGTCCTCTTAGAGGAGTCTGGTGGATGTCTGGACATGTCTTCCAAACACATTCCTGAGATTGAAGTTTTTTTTTTTATCATGAGAGCTGCATGCTTTGTAATGGAAGGCCACACCGAGAGGTTTAGAGATTGAGTTCATATTGAGTGTATGTCGTTGTGCAGCTCTTGAGTTGAGGAAGTCAAATTCTTCTCCATATATGACCACTGTGGGTGAGAGTATAGCTCACTTCCTGTTTCTAGATGACTGCTGTTTGGACTTCATGCAGACTAAATGCAATCGTGTTTTTTGATGTCGTTCCTTTTATAATAAATCGCTCTTTTTTTAAACGCCTTAACTCCTGGTCTGTAAAGGGAACCTCACGGAAGCTTTGAAGGCCGTGCTGAAAAACCCGCCGATCAATACCAAGAATCAGAACGTCAAGGTGAGCACTGATTGGTCGGTTGGTTTGGCAGTGCATAACAGTACATGCAGCAAAGATTATGGACACGTGACCTTGACATCACTTACTTTTAAAGGTCCCATTCCACATTCAGTACCCGTTTGCTTTTATAACGTCCGCTCTTCCAGGAAGATTTGATAGAGATTTGTACTCATTCAGATACAAAGGTGTTTGTAAATTCAGGTATTGCTGTAGGCCTGGAGTGATGTTCCAATTCCAATTGGGTTGAGGTTAGAGCTCTATACCAGGCCATTCAAAATCTGGGGTTCAAGCGCAGGGTAAGCCATACAGCGTCCCTGAAGTTGAGAAGGTGAACAGCCTTGCTCAAGAATCCTACAGTGGCTGCTTGGTAAACCCGTGACCTTACGCTTAATAACCCAGAGCCTTATCCATGGAGTATAGAGCATTTCAAAAGCAATTCGGTCATGTAAGGAAGTGACGTCTATAGTCCTTGGACATTTTTGGCTATTGTAATTCGTAATTATCCATGTATAATTAAGGACATTACTCATAATCACATTCCAGTGCTCATGAAATTAGTTCTCACTTTCCAGTGTTTTGTATTGTTTAAAGATTTATAACCACACTCTTGATATCACCCAAATAAGGATGGGTTTCCTTTTAAGTCTGGTTCCTCTCAAGGTTTCTCTCATATTACATCTAAGAGAGTTTTTCCTTGCCACAGTCACCATGGCTGCTCATCAGGAATAAATGCACCTTAACTGTTAAATTCTGTCAAGCTGCTTTGAGACAATGTTGTGAAAAGCGCGATAGAAATAAACTTGACTTGACACACCTACACAAAAAGGTGCATGCAATTTAATGCTGGCTAATGCTGGAGTTCTTCACTGCTGCAATCCAAGAGTCACGTTGTGTTTTGTTTTTTCAAAATCTCAAGCAAGTTAGTTCCCGGCCTGAGAGAGCATGGAACCATCAATGCAATGGTCCCAGTTTTATTCAACGGTCACAATGTGCACGTCAACTAAGCGGGGACGTCCGAGGACCAAAGTTGTCACTTCCTTGCATGAACGAAATTAAAAGACCATTAAAATGGTCTATATGATGTAGATCTAAATGGGTACAGGGGCATGGGGGGCATATCTATATAGTATTGCGCTATATAGATAATGATGGCATCATTGCTGTCTGTTGTATTCAACACACATCTCTGGTTACAATACAAATAAAAGTTATATAAAAAGGTTGTTGTTGGGACAAAGAGCCACGGTTATCATCTATTCCTCCAGGACCGTGCTGAAGGGCTGGTTCTGAAAGTGCTCAGCGCCTTCAAGGCGAGTGACATCGAGAAAGGAGTGCAGTCTCTGGATAAGAACGGCGTAGACCTGCTGATGAAGTACATCTACAAGGGCTTCGAACAGCCATCAGAAAACAGCAGCGCCATCCTGCTCCAGTGGCACGAAAAGGTACTGCAGCACTAATCTGGTCTTTAGTCTCAGCCCAGCACAGTTTATCCTGCTATATAGCACTGCAAACTGGCGTGAAATCGTAGGTATTTGTATCTTTTGCGCTCCAATGTTATGCAGGAAGATTTGTGAGTCACATGAACCTACAAGAGGATTCGTGGGCGTTGTAATAGACAGGGGTAAAAACTGTAAATGTGTTACCTTCTGTTTGTTCCCTATGAGACCCCGGGCTTTTTGAATCATGGATCAGTTTCACACAAGACGATTGGGGGTATTCTGGACTGTATGCTTTATTATTAACGTGTTTACTGAGTTTGGTCTTTTTTAAACGCTGTCTCGGGGTTTACGCATAGTCTTAAGTCTTAAATTAAATTTTTTTTGATTTCAGGCCTTAAAAAGACTTAAATCCACTGTTCTTGGGCTTAAATGATTTTCAAACAGGTGTTACATTTCCGATGTTACAATCTTCCAATGTAACAATGCTCATGGAAATGCCCATGCAGCATTTTTTGTTTCAATAGTGTTGTAGTTTCTTAGTTCAATCTTTATTTTCCTATTCCAAATATGCTGTAATTTGCTATATTATGACTACAAGTGAGATTCAGCCAATCAGCTTTCTGTTATTTGATTGTACCACAGACGTAAAGAGGATTGAATTTTTTAGCGATGCTTAAATTTTTTTTGGTTAAAGCCAGTCGCTAACAACGTGTGTGTGTTTTTGATGTTGCGATATAGGTCTTGGTCTTAAAATGTCTTAAAATTGACTTGGTGAAACACTTAGAAACCCTGGTTGTACCACGTTAAGTGTTTTTTTTTTATAATAAAAAAAAATATCCCTTGGGGGTTGGTCCGTATATTGTCACATGCATCAACCTGCACTATTATGCCCATTATATGATTTAATTATTAATTTAATTACATATATAATGGCAATGCAACTCACAATAATGCAATTAGGGGAAAAAAATGCAACTGAACTGCACTTTATTATTTAAATAATTCAACATTTATGCTTATTATATGTTAATCTATTATTAGATAATTTAAATATTCTTTATTAATTATTATTATTATTATTATTATATCATTTTGAAAGTTTAACATACAACCCCCATTAAGGAAGGGATGTACGGTAAATATATCGTTTACGATAATATCGTAATTGTTTTAACAATGTCGGTAAAATCGAGAACATCGCAAAACACCACACCTAGCAGCATGCACGCCTACATCACGTGATGAAGTCCAGTTAGGTTACAGCAGTGCGCATGCACGTTTAGAGTATGTTTAGTGTGAATCACTGCATGATTTAAAATACATTAAGAATTAGAAAAATTTACATATTGGGCTAAAAACGTGTACATTTCTACCATTTCAGAAAGTTAATCAATATCACACGAAGAGTGCCATTTTCCCCGAAAAAATAATCATGATTACACAAGTGATACAGATTTTACATAACAGTTGAAATAAACAATATGGTAATCTTCCAGACATTGTTCAATATTTAAATCTCTGCCGCCAAAATGCTCTTGTACCACTTACGGATCGTGGAAATTGAAATCTGTCACAAGGGGGTTGGATTTATTCACGCATGTTAAAAATATCGATTAAAAGCCTCAAATTATTTACAGTATTATCATGATCATCTGTATGTTTTCTTATTGGGAGAAAACCGGTAGTTCTATGTGCAAGTTTAATAACATCTCAGCGAATAATTGCGAGATTGGTAGTCGAATCAGGATTTTCAAATACCTATTCAGGGTATTTCAAATGTTTTTCTTTTTCTTCCCTTAGGCTCTCTCTGCAGGAGGTGTGGGCTGCATCGTCAGAGTACTGACCGCACGGAAAACCGTTTAAACCCCGAGCTTTCTACTCCATGCCACAGGAAGGCGACACCTGCCTGCACATTCAGAGCAAAGGCGTCATTTTTTACAGGGTGCTGCAAACGACACACATCTCACACATTCGCTTCGCGATCTTTTCTTTATCGCTCACATAGACAGCTATGTCCATACAGGCTTCACTCAGGAAGGCATCGCGTCTTACTTTCTCAAGCAGCGTATTATGATTTGCTATCGT
This sequence comes from Silurus asotus, assembly GCA_024362625.1. Classification (NCBI taxonomy): domain Eukaryota; kingdom Metazoa; phylum Chordata; class Actinopteri; order Siluriformes; family Siluridae; genus Silurus; species Silurus asotus. The sequence goes on along the minus strand of MU557582.1, from coordinate 332,550 downwards.
GTTTTCTTTAATATTACCTATACATTTTTAATGGTTAAGGTGTTATATGGTTACAGTAGCACCAGGCTTTTATCTGTTGTAGCTGTTTAATGCTGTATTCATTTTTTAGACAACCAAAGAGCATTGGGTGCTCGCAACACACACGGATACGTTATATATAACATAGAAATGTATGACACGTCTGAACCATGTGACACTTCCTTCTCTGGACAGGGAATGACCACGTTCTTGTATAACGTATTATTATGTCATATTACATTTTCAGAATCTGTAGCGCTGGTATACATTTACCGGCACTTTAGTGGGATCGCTTTTTGACTCATCATGGGTTATGCAAATCTTATGGAAACATTAATGCTATGGACCTCCTGTGAGTCGGAATGGCAATGGATAAAAAAAAAAGGAACAAAAAAAATTTGATTATTTCTTTTGTTATTAGCTTTTTTCATATCAGCTGAAAAATATACCCAGCTGGGCAAAACTATTCTTAAGCTCAAACCTTTTTTGATATCTCATATATTGTATTGTTATTTTCTCTTGTTCGATAGCCTTAGAAATTTTAAAAAGCCGGTACAATTAGTCCCAGAGTTACGATGCTACGATCTTACCTTAAAAATGGCTAAATAGCTTTAGCTTAGCCTTAGTATGTTATTTGTTCATTTAAATTCGGTATCAGAAAAGTTGCGAGAGTAGTTTTGTAACACGCCAGCAGATGGCAGCACAAGGCTGCTATTCTGACCACATGCGCACCCTGTCACAGAGCAACAACATAATCTCACTTCAGATTCAGCTCCTGCAGACTTCGCTCTTTTCCCGTAGATGAACATCCAGCTCAAAAGGTCACCGTTTTGACACCATTGCAGAGATCCGGTGCGACTCTCAAAAAGAGTTTTGAAAAGAAGACTTTGAGGACACATTACATTACATTTGAAGGTGAAAGTTTGTATGTAGATAAGTAAAGTACTTTCTTGTAAACAGAGCGAGTCTCAAAACCTTTCGACTTCGTACGCTGCTACACTTGCCTGCCGAACACAATTTTGTCGTATCGTTATTGTACGATCGGAAAATTGTAAGTCGAACCATCGTAACTCGGTGGACTATCTGTACATATTGATACGCCAGAAAAGGCAGGTTTTGAGGTTCGTTTCAGAGGCACAGACTCTCAAAGAAAGACCATGGCGTGTTGTGAGAGGTTAAAAAATAGGGATTTGGATGGAATGTCTCATCATTACTCGTAAGCACTTACTGCCAATCTGTGATCCAACCTCGATCACCGTTTAAAACAGTGTGGATCTGTCTCCCTCTTGTGGCCAAGTGCAAAACATTCTACAAACCAAACAGGTGTACAAACTGCCTTATTGAGTATTCCTTTTTTGTTGTTGTTTTTTTCTTACATTTGTGCTTTTGAAAATTAATTAATAAAAACATTTATACGTATGACCAACCGAACTTTGTTTTTTTTTTTACAGCGGTACGCCACACATCAGTTGTTTGTACATTTATTGTTTGCGGCAATACGGAAAACAAATGCTTATATACAGATAATAAAAAAAATAATAGATATACATCTTTGTTATGCACTTATGAAACTTGTGTATAAACCTGTAATTAAAAAAAGAGGGTTCCAATGTTTTTTTCCTGTACATAGATACGAATAAAAAATAGATACGAAAAGGCTTTATAGGTGGAACGCAGTGCTTACCTGAGACATAGATTCTAGTTTTTGGAGTTCTTCTTGGTACGACACATCGAAAATGCAGCGCACACAAAACGCAATAAACACTTCCTTGAAATCTTGTTTTCAAGCACTTTCCAATAAGTTAATAGGTAGACATAGACGTACTGTATACTTGTCCATTTTCTCATTTGTCCATGTACAAAATTTGGCTTGTAACACACGGGACCTAAATCAGAGGCTTCATCCGATCTACACCTTTCAGGCTTCACCATGGAAACCAGCCACAGGTAAAGCGGTCGGTCTTTGGAGTACCCCAGGGGTTAATGCTAAGTTTTCTTCAGCTTGGCTGCTCAATCTATGAGGCCTGATGTGAAGTCTGAAAAACGTTCTTCAAGTGGTGGATCTATAACTGAATACACAGGAATACACACATACACACACACACATATTAAAGCACGCTCACACTCGTGCCCTTTCGTGTCGTAAAGTGCTGTCAGTAGGGATAGGCGGAGACGGCGATGTAGACTATGAAGGTGGTCTGGTACTCGATGGCCCCGTCGGTGGCGTATGATAACGCTCGGACCTTAATGCGGTAGGTGTGCGGCTCACGGAGCGGGCGTGTCGTAAACAACACGCCTTTCAGGTTCTCGTCACGCAGGGCGAAGGGAAGCGTGGTGTCCTCGTCCACCATCAAGAAGCTGGTGCGCGGGTGGACCACGCCGTCCTGGGTGTAGGCCACCAGTCGGATCAGGTCCTGGTTGGCGGCGATACCGAAGGGCAGCGAGAGCAACTTGTACTCGAGAGCGTAGGGGCTCAGGGCACATTCGAGGTCGTTGGGAGGGCAGTTCTTCAGGCAAAAGCTGAGCGGAAAGGGGGAAAAGTGAGCTTCCAGGCTAAAAAATTAGCAGAGATTTCTCATTTCTACTTCTACCACTGATACAGACTAATAATCTTGATTAGAGGTCAACTGTTATTGGTTAATCGGCCCATCCAACTACTATATCCCTTCCAAAATATATTAAACATTTCCCTACCATATAATATTGACCTTAAGTTCGAATTAATACCATTCATGAGGATTAACATGTCTTACCCAGACTCCGGCTCTCGCTGGTAGTTAGGTGGACAGGGTGTGTCAATGCACTGGTAGCTCCCTCTCATGTTGAAGCACATTCGGTTCGCTCCACACTGAATATTCTGTTCCAAGCACTCATTAATATCTACTCACAGACAGGGCAGGACACATTGGCAACTTTTAATTAGGCGCCATGTTACCTAATTTTTTCCAAAAAAAGATTACAAAGACATCATTGTAGTATTGACTTTCTTTTTCCTTTACCTTGACATGTTTTGCCGTTGGTCATGAGGCGATAGCCACCAGGACATAAACATTTGTGGCTTCCTGGTGTGTTGACACACTCGTGCTGGCACATGTCCCTTTGTTCACACTCATTGATATCTACACATAAAAAACATACTTAATAATATGATATATTTATCATATTATTTATATAATATATATATTATTTATAAATATATTCATATATATTATCGTATATATTTATATACTTTCAGACTTTTTCTAAATAAAAAAATTACGAAAACATTGAAACATCCTCTCTGGGCAAAAGTTTAGAAATGTAATTTTTGAAAACCATGGACCCCACGTCCTCCGGACTAAGGATGAGAGGGACCATCTAGCTTGTTATCTGCGCTCAGTTCAAAAAGATGCATCTCTAATGGTATAGTGGGGCATTAGAGCCAGTGGAATGGGCAGCTTGCACCTTTGGAAAGGATCCATCAACGCTGAATGGGAAGGCCTTGCATATTTGAGCAAGACAAAGTCAGACTTTAACCCGATCACCAAATAATCAAATATCCAGGCCTCTTTTCCCTTTTTATTAATTGGGGTGAGTTCAAAATGCTAGAAATGTATTTCTAATTGAGGTACATGCAAATGAGACTGATAGCACATTTGCCCAGACATTCCAGACATACAGTAGCATTCAAAACAATTACCTATGCATTTATCTGCTTCTGAAATAAAGCCAGAAGGGCATGTCTTAGTGGCCCTACGTGAGCGTGAAAGACGAGTGCTGAGCCTGTAGTCCCCACCGTCCATAGCGTAGGAGTGGTAGGTCTGAGACGTCAGACTGTGATAGCGACGCTGGGAGGAGCTTCGCTCCGGGGAGGATTGTGAGGCGCGGAAACCATACGAAAGGCTTTCGAATCTGGGTAAGCGCTCCAGCCCGGCGCAGGACTTCCCGTCCCCGAGCAAGTAGCGGCCAGGAGGGCAAGTGCACGTGAAGCTACCGGGGCTGTTCACGCACCGGAAGGCGCAGGGCATCGGCACGCGTTCGCACTCGTTTATGTCTGCTCTCATAGCAAGGTGCAGGAAAGACAGAGAGATATATGGAAGAAAAGTGGAAGAAAGTGGAAGTGGAAGTGGAAGAAAAACAAGGAAATGAAATGCAAACAGGGCAACATAGAGGTGAGTGGAAAGCAGTGAAAAAATACAAAGGAGGAGAGAGGGGAAACAATTTAAAAGGGCATTAATAACCAACCCAGGACTAGTTCAACAATAAGGGTGGTTCAAGATGAAACATCTTTAATATATTATTGCTAATTATGCTAGTTTTTGAAATTACTGTTAAAACATGCTATATTTCTTGTATATAATGTCAGACTCCTCTGTCATTGCTAAGATTTGACCTCAAGCTCTTTAGCTAATCCGTCATCAGCCATGCTAGTTTATAATAAATTATTATTCATAATAAATCGCATTCCATATACACTAGAGCAAAGCAGAGCATTTAAGGGGAAAAGATCCCAAGCAGGAGGGCTAAAGGTGAGAAAGAAAAAGAACAGAGACAGAAAAGAAGCTTGCTGTGAGAGCAAACTTACCTGCCTGACCCTGATTTCCTTTCCACTGCATTCATCCTGAATTAGGAAATTGCAAACCCTGGTACAGTACTCTCATCCAATCATGATCGATTTGAAGCAATGCGTTAATGCGAGCAAAAGCGGGGAGGGTGTGTTTATTAGAAAGTAAAATGCATCTGGGTAAGAAAATAAGATTTGGGGGATGCATATGGACAGAAGGCAGCAGCAGAGCAGCCAGGTAATGCTTTATTCTTGGGGGTTTATGGTCAGGAGATTTACATACCAATGCAGGGCAGACCAACACCCTGAGACCGGTAGCCCCTGGGGCAAGTGCAGTGATAGCTGCCTCTGGTGTTCTCGCAAATCTGGTTGTATCTGCACTGGTGGGTGCCGTCTCGACACTCGTCAATATCTGTGTGGAGAACATGGCACATGAGCTGGCTCCATATATCTCCAGGAACATTTAGGTGCAGGCGAAAAGGCCTTTTTGGACTATGCACTAACCTATGCATGTGCCGTTGACTTCTTTGGTCATGCCTGTAGGACAGAGGTCGATGCAGGTGTAGCCGCCGCGGGTATTCTTGCACTGCTGGTCTGAACGGCACACTCGTTGCCTGCACTCGTTAATGTCTGAGGAATAAACAAACAATCAGTTCTTTAGATTGTAATGTAGTCAGATCAGGAGGGAATGATGGACTGTGGTCTGATGTTCTAACCACATTCAACAACAATGAATTCCATCACACAGAAAAGTTACTACTTCAGCCAACAGGTGCTCACTATGGAGCTCAGTATCAGGTCGTACATGTCACACCTGGCGTGCTACTTGAATCAGTCCACAATCGTACCTATCATCATATGCCAGGGCTATAGAAACCATCAACATTATACAGAAATGCAGCATAACATTGCACTGTATCATAGACAGGTATCTCATACAGCAAGCAATGAATGGCATTAACCCAATAAATGCAATTCAACAAGTCTCCTTTCACTGTAGCCACAGCTGCACTTCCTGCATACATCATCTCTAGTGTACATCATCTCGTTTTTCTGTGCATTATGGCTTTCCTGGGGATTTTAAATAAATGACAATTTGTAGGTTTTTGTGCAGATTCTACAGGAAAGAAAACGTTTTAAAATTGTTTTTAACTGTTTTGCCCGATCTTTCTTCACAATGCCCCGTTTCTAATAAAGAAAATATTCAAGAAAAGTTCATTGTTAAATTGAATGAGTATTGTTTTTTTGGACTAGCATAGTTCCAGGTATCCGTATCTTTTGCAAATACCGAGCATCACTTTGCGAATTCTGGCATGGAATATATCCAGGTGATTCTCACTGTGTCTGGAGGTTCTCCCGAGGTTCACCATAAATCAGTTACACATGCGAATACCCTTTTCTAGTGTGTGACTGACCGATGCAGCGGCGGTTCCTGAGTTGGTAGCCTGGCTCGCAGGCACACCGGAAGCTTCCAATGGTGTTGAGACAATGCTGGTGGCATGGGTTGGACTCCTGGCACTCATTTATATCTGTCAAAAACGAGAGAATTCTGAGTAGGCATATCTCCAACAAATCAATCAAAACCTATAAGGGATACATTTGAAAGCCTTTATTTCCTTTATATTGATAACAAGAACATGTAATTATCTGAGAATTATAATAAAAGAAAAAACCTGAACAACTCAAGCTATCTGCTGTCCTCCTGAAACCCCGCCCACAACGTGTCACACAGCGAAAGGAGCCAATAGTGTTTTCACAGTCTTGCCCGTTGTGGCAAATGTGTCCCTCCAGCGAGCATTCATCGATATCTGAATCACAGATGTTGGTTTTTAATGAATAGTTGCAACATATGAAAGAAACCTGGCTATAGGGAAGATTTAGAACTAAGCAGATTATGCATTTGTATAAAATGCTCTGTGTTTGTATGTGGAAAGCTCGTACCCTGGCATGTCCTGCCATCAGCAGATATTGTGAGTCCTCTAGGGCAGGAGCAGTAGTAGTTGCCTATAGCATTATGACAGGTATGGGAACATGGACTGCTTCCTTCACACTCGTTCTCATCTTCATCACAGCACAAAGAAATAGATTATGCTCTCTCTAGGTCACAAGCAGCACAGTAGGAAGCTTTATGTTCTTATTATGCATTTTTAATTCAAACTGAAAATGTAAGACACAACTCCAGTTCCAAAAAAGTAGGGATAAACACTGGGTAAAATGTAAATAAAAAACAGAATGCAATGATTTGCAAATCTTGTAAACCCATATTTTATTCACAGTAGAAAACAGAGGGAGCATCTTTTTGGTATGAGCCCTTAGTCCAAATATCTGTATCTCTGATGGTATGGGAGTGCATATGTTCCTGTCAAATGGGCAGCTTGACCTTTTGGAAAGGCTCCATCAATGTGGAACTGTATACAAACTACAGGTTTTAGAGCAACAAATGATTACACCCAGAAAATGTATTTTTCAGGAAAGGCCTTGCATGTGTGAGCCAAACAATGCTAACTGCATCTATTACAATAGCATGACTTTGTAGTAGAAGAGTCCAGGTGCTAAACTGGCCTGCATGCAGTCTAGACCTTTCACCATTTTAAAACATTTGCCACATCATGAAAAGAAAAACACAACAAAGAACACCCAGAACTGTTGAGCAGCTAGAATATTGTATCACGCATATAGGAAAACAGTCCTCACACAAAACTTTAGTAACTGGTCTCCTCAGTTCCCAGATGTATGAAGAGAAGACATGCTACACTGGGGTAAACACGGCCCTGTCCCAACTTTTTTTGAGACCTGCTACAGCCATCAAATTCAAAATGACCTTTTTTCCTTTAAATAATACATATTCTCAGTTTAAAAATTTGATATGTTTTCTATGTTCTATTTTTAATAAAATATGGGTTTATAAGATTAGCAATTCATTGCATTCTGTTTTTATTTTACACAGTTCCCCAATGTTTTTGGAATTGGGGTTGTGTATTCAAACCCGGAGTCACATCCAGGATCTTCTCTGTTCTTGTTAAAAAGGAAATCTTTAATTTTGCCAGAATAATTAATCCCTTCTTTGAATAAATTACTGTCTATGTGTAAAATGTACCAGCACAGAAGGGTCCTGCCGGGTCCAGCACAAAGCCACTAGGACACTGGTTGCTACGATCACCTGCAATCAAAGAGTATGGCATTCAATAAATGTACAGACACTCACCGCCCATTGTACAGGTGTATGTTATGTTGGCCGTTGAGTGTATACTGTACATTAAGTACAAAGTAATGCAGCTGCATTAAATACACATGTACACCTCACCCTTGGAAATGCTGGCATAGATTGTGAACTCCAGCATCTCCTCCAGAGGGTGGTATTGAGCACTGATGGAAGATGCATGCAAGGTCTGCACAAGGAAAGGCATCTTTCCTTTGGAGGGCTCGTATAAAATCGTGTGGTTCCAGGAATAGGGCACGCTCACTTTGTCTACACTGAACATACGTGTGGATAGAGCATATATCTGCCCAGGACCTGTCTGAATATAATCCTCAGTATAGTCCTGGTGTGGGAAAAACAGAATTACATAAGTCCCAAAAATTTTCACCAAATTTGGGTGACTGGCATTCATAAACAAAGTATAGTATATTATTTTTTTAAAATAGTTGTGCGGAGCTTCTACCTTGAGGCCAATATTTGCGTTGGAGGGTAGTTGGAGGATGTGTCCATTCACTACAATGTCCAGCAGCAGCGCACCATCTGTGTCCAAGCCCCGTGCTACATGGGTCATCCTGAGGATCTCCCCTTAAACAAGTGCACAAGCATAAATATCTAAAGAAATTTCCAGAGGAACACATTCTTTGCAACAAATTAAAAATAATATCTTTTGATCTATAGATCAAACTGTTTTTGTTCAGCTGACTCAAGGTGAATCTACGAGTGCCTTTTGGATACATATCTAATGTTAGGCATTGACAAAAAGACAGGAGGTGGTGCAGAAGGAAGCAGAGTTGAAAATGCTGCAATTTTCATGGAGCGTTTTAGAAAGAACATGATTAGAATTTAGTTTATTAGAGGGACCAGGATGTATTGGAGACTAGGTGAGAAAGGCACAGTTGATATGGTTTGTTCATGCGTAGAGCAGGGACTTGGGGTATATCGGTAGATAAATGTTGAAGGGTTAAAAAAAGGAAGGCAAAGGAGGACATGCAGATGGTTTAAAAGAGGCAAATGTAGAGGACAGAGTTGTATGGAGACGGATGATCCACTGTGGGGACCCCTAACAAGAGCAGCCGTTTGAAATCTGTCTTTACCTGTTGCAAACTCCACTTGAGTCTCTCGCCGGAAGATGCCATCTGTAAGGGTGTGGCCGTTGACAGCCTCGCCAATCTCTTGCGCCGTGGTCCAGTAGATGGGATTTAAAAGAGAGATCAGTTTCCTCATACCAGGACCTGGGTAATAAAAGACAGTTTATCAGATCTAAACAAAAAAATTGATACTCGATACAAACTGCTTGAGAAGATGCAAGTGGCATGAGGCATTGTGAGGTCCTCAGATTCCTATTATGCGTATTCATTTTCTTTGACTGACCCAGGCTCCTAGGTATGTTGATGATTGAAGCTTGGACCACTCTCCCCCCTGTCGGGCTGTTGAATATCGTCGCGTTGAGGAATGCGATGCCAAACTCCATGCCGTTAATAGTGCCGATAATGCTCCCTCTGGCCTTCTGAGGACCACCTGAGCAACAAAGTAGCATGTAATCCAATGCCATAATGAGGTGTATGTACATGTAAAAACTGATGATTATGGAAAGAAACTCTAAAAAGTTCTTCAATTTGTAGAAATACAAATGCAACTGGTAAACTAAAAACTTTTAATTTACCTGGACATGGATGGATGCTGCACCTGGACAGTTGGGTGGAGTCTCCTGGGCAAGGGCGGCCCTTGTTGGTAGGCACTGGATTGTTACAAATACGAACCCGTGTGCGTTCCCCTATACCACAGGAGGCTGAACACTCACCCCAAGGCTGCCATGGACTCCAGTTGCCATCCACTAACATGACCACAAAAAGTTAACAATTATAATAATGGAACATTCTTATATTGTATCACCAAACTACCACCGCTGATTCCATTAACAAGGCCCTTAAACCTCTCGCTCTGGATAAGACGTTAAATGATAGTCAATTGCTCTGTAACAGACAGTCTAATGCTAACCTCCATATTAAGCCCCACTGCTACTTTACTTTCTAAGTGTATAATAGTTTTACCAGGGCAATTCGACGTGCTGCATTTCTGGATCTCTGTATCAGTTCCAGCACATGCTCTTCCCCCACTTGCTGGTCGGGGATTGTCACATGTTCTGTAACGTCGCATTTGTCCGCCGTTGCAAGTCCGGCTGCAGCTGCCCCAGGTGCTCCAGGGGCCCCAGTTACCGTGAACTGTTGGATGTATAGAGGTACCTTTATCTAGTGTTCTATGGATGTACACAAACTATGCATATTTGACTTTAAGTGAAATCTCACTAGGGCATGGTTCATTGTTGCAGAAGTCAACGTAGACATCGTTTCCTTCACACTGTCTTCCTCCGTGTTTGGGGGCAGGGCTCGCACAGAGGCGTGTCCTTTGTCTGGTTCCACCTCCGCAGGAAACGCTACAGGCGCCCCAGCTCACCCAAGACGACCATTTTCCGTCCACTGCAAGCCATTGCCAGGTGAACAATTCTTATAAGTGCACCAGAATTTATGACTAAAATATTACAATTGTCCCTCTGTAGCTCTGTTCTTACCTGGGCAGTTCCTCTCTGTGCACACTTGAGTTTGTGTGTCTACTCCAATGCATGTCGGTCCACCAAATGATGGTGGGGGGTTGTTGCACAGCCGGATTCTCGTTTGCATGCCTTTACCACATGTTTCACTGCAAGGGCTCCATTGTAGCCAGGACGCCCAGTTCCCAGCCACTATCAAACAGACACAGACAACAAGTTAATGCATTCAACACAACAACCCTGACACAAGGCTACCCAGGCCTCAAACCACATTTATATGGTATTGAAAGTGTATAAACCACTTGTCTAGGGAGACAGCTTTTTGAAAGCTTATCTTGTCCTTAAATCTAGTGAAGTGTAGAAATAGAAAAATGCACCAAATTTCACTTACCTGGACAGGGTCTGATGCTGCACATGATGACCTCTACGGCTCTGCCTTCACAAGCCCTGCCTCCATGTTGTGCTGGAGGCTTGCTGCAAGTCCGTACCCTTGTCCTGTTGCCTTGACCACAGGAACGAGAACAATCCTCCCACGCGGTCCACTCTGACCACTGACCATCCACTATACACACCATGTAAACTTATCAATGTTTTCCAGAACCTGGCTTTATTAAGTATTCTAGTACTAAATCTTAAGTAACAGCAGGGATCAAGTCAAAAACAATATTTCAATCTGTACTTGATTTGTATTTGTATTTCTTTGCATTAAAAGACATCTAAACTGCCCTATTTCTACCTCATGCACTGTAAAGGAGCATGGTCGCAGAAAAAAACAGACTGTGGCCAGACATAAAATCCAATAGCAGCATGTACTGAAGACATTATTTACGATACAGAAACTAGACACATAAGTCTAATTGATTCTTGAGATGCGAACTGACACAAAAAGACTAACCTGGACAGGGTTTGCCATGGCAGCTGCGGGTCTCAGAATCGGAGCCGGAGCAGGGCCGTCCACCGTTAGCAGGCTGAGGGTTGTTGCACCGTCTTAGCCTCCTTTGAACTCCCAACCCACAAGGCACACTGCAGGCACCCCACTCCATCCACTCAGAGAAACCCCCATGAACTGCCATGTGTAAGAAGTTTATCCAAATGTCGAAATGCGATAAAAATTCATTTCTAACACCACAATTATAAATATACAATCAGCTATCTTACCACGCACTGTGAGGGCCATGTGCACCAGCGCTGAGCCAATCCGGTTGCGGGCAACACACTCGTAATCAGCTGTGTCCTCTTTCTGAGCACTGCTGAGCCGCAGGGAGCCGTTGGATAGTGTCACGATGCGGTCATTGGCCAGCACGGGCCGCCCATTGCGGGCCCACTCGATGACTGGTGTGGGTTCCCCCTGTGCCTGGCAGTTTAGAACTATGATGGAGCCAGAATCCACCACTGTATCCACTGGCTCCACAGTAAAGACTGGAGAACCTGAAGTAAACAGCCATTAGAATAATAAAACAAAAAAATGTTATTGTCATTTACTGCAAATGTGTGCTCTGAAGTGTGGGGTCACTTTGCATGTGTATTTACTCTGTAAGGTGAGTGTGACCGTCCGTTCCACAACACCAGCATCATTTGTAGCTACACACACATAGCTCCCTGCATCCTCACTCTGAGAAAAGAAAAAAAAACTTTTGGTTATTCTGATAACACAGGGTGCAAAAGATGTTGACAAAAAGTGCCGAGTTACAGTACCACAGTGCCATAGAGTGCAAGAGAACCGTTGTCTAGCTGGCGGATGCGGCTGCTGACGCGGACATTAATGCCTTTCTTGCTCCACTGGATGGTGGGCGGAGGGTCTCCCCGTACCTCACAGTTCAGAATGGCGTTCCCACCTAGAGGCTCAATATGGTTTGAATGGACGTCTCCATTTATTATAGGAGGCTCTGTATAAATAAAATATTTTCTTGAGCAAGTCTTGAAACATTTTGATTTTTTTTTTTTGCAATTTCAAATGCATACCATGAAAACTGCTTTTGTTTCCATTTCCGTTTATGAAAATTACAAGATTTTGTAAAGACTGAATGTTTTATGAAGCATATATATGGCACTACATCTTGTCTAATATGTTTATAGACAAAGAAAGTGACTAAGCACAGTTTTCAGGCACCTTTGACATAGACAAAACCCAAAGATTTGATAGATCCAACTCGGTTCTCTGCAACACAGGAGTAGGTTCCGGCATCATCCTTGCTCACACGCTCAATCACCAGCTCGCTTAGGCCACTTGCATGGTTGTAATGAGCTAGATGCAGAAAAAAGCACTATACTCAATACTTCAGCGAGCTAATCATTTAATGCTATTACTGTATTAATATTTTACTGAAGTTCAGCGTAAGAAAAAAAAACTAATAGTACCATTATTATTTATGCATATATTTTGATATACAGTAAGATACAAAAACAGTATAAAGGTAGTTTCCAAGTTATGATGGTTGGAATTTTGCTAAATTATGTCCTGTAGTCTGTTAAATTATTACCAAAAATGACAGTATATGACACCATCCTGATCACCATTCTTTAAAACTCCTGGGTAAGCTCTCGACTTATAATGTTTTCAAGTTATGATGAAGAAATCAGAAAGCATATAACTAACTGGACAAAAAAAAAAAAATACTATTTTGTTCACCACAGTAATAAATATATCACGTTTGATGAAAGAGGAATATGTGTTTTTTCTCACCAGGAATAATATTATTGTTGAAAGCCCAAGTGATTTTGGGTGGGGGAATGCCTGTGGCTCCACAAGCCAGTAAGAGGCGCTCTCCCTTGTTAAGAGCCATATCTCCAAGGATCTCAGTGAATGCTGGGTGTGTGTGCACATACAGATCGATCGTCTGACTGTGCTGGCCCACAGTGTTGGTGGCCACACACGTGTAACTGCCGGAATCCTTAGGCTGTGGACCAAAAGAAAGCAAGTCAATCACTTCTTAACTAGACGTACTAACAGCCTGAGTGCTTTGAGGAGGTTTATGGGTGTGCTGAGGGAAGACATGCAGGTGGTTGTTTTGAAAGAAGCAGATCTAGAAGACAGGGCGTTATGGAGATGGATGATCTGCTGGGGCGACCCTTTATGGAAGCAGCCGAAAGTGTGTGAAAAAGTACTTGGATTCTCTGACCTGAGCGTTTTCCAGAACCAGTTCTCCAGAGGACAGGATGGTGTAAGCTCCTGTCATGCCAGTCAGAGCAATGCCATCTTTCTCCCAGCTCAGTGTAGGGTGAGGCACTCCTTCAGCTGCACAGGACAACAGTGCCCGAGATTTCTCCAACACTAACAGCTCTGGCTCAATTTTGCGGATTGTGGGAGGTACTGGGAGGGATGGTGAACATGTTAGTTATTTTTAATAAAAAACATTTTACATTTATATAAAATGAAAAATGTATTCATTAAAATGGCACTTATTTTGATACCACACAATTAATGCAGCGCATATTTCTTGTTCGACTATTTTCATATAAAATTTAAATAAATAAATATAAAATAGGCAAAATCAAAACCTTCAACGTAACATTTATTCACGACTTCCTTTCATTTCTCAGGTATTTAAAAATAAATAAACTCGTTTTATTGATAAAACCGTCCGTGTGGAAATGTAGCAAAAGTCCGTCTGGTGTCCTAATTATTTACGTGATTTACAACACCATAATCACTTTAAAACATTTGCTGAGTTTGGTTTCACTAATAATAAACATATATTTACATAAATCATCCCTGTTTGTTTATGCGTATGTTTATTAGACTATTAAAAACTTGTAAAGTATTAATTTAAGGGGCATTTAAAACAGATTAAAATGTGCAATTAAGTTGCAATTAATTTAAGTTAACTTATGACAATCATGCGAACAACATATATATATATATATATATATATATATATATGCAAGGTAGTATCAAAAAGGTTTGAGAGTAATATTGTAACACGCCAACAGATGGCAGCACCAGGCTGTTCCCACAGTCACAGGGAGCACCGACCTTCATAAGGCAGTGAGCCAAAAGACATCATCCTGTGTACATCCGGAGCTGGTGCTATTCTAAACACGTGCTTTACCACGTCCGTGATTTGTTCATGGACAGCAAGTTTGAACACCCTGTCACTGAGCTCTTTTCACAGAATAAAACATGATCTCACTTCCACACCCAGCCTACTCGCCAGATTCAGCTCCTGTAAACTTCACCCTTTTCCCAAAGGTGAAGATCCAGCTCAAAGATCTCCATTTTGACACAATTGCGTAGATCCAGCGTGAATCGCAGAAGGTGCTTTCCAGAAGTGGCAGAAATGTTGGGAGCGCTGTGGGACTATTTTAAATCTTAAATTTAGTACTTTCTTGTAAACAGAGCTAGCCTCAAAACCTTTTGATACCACCTCGTATATACTGTATACACATTTGTCCTCTCTTTTGCCTCCTCACTCTCTCAGGCTTTGTAGTTTATCTCTCAGTGCGACTCACTCAGGACAGTGACGCTCATCTCCAGACTAAGGCTTCCAGCCACGTTGGCTGCTGTGCAGGTGTATTTGCCCGTGTCTCTTGGCTGGGCGAAAACGATATGCAGAGAACCAGAGCTAAGGACTCGCTGATGTACAGACTCAGGAAGCGCCTTGCCGTCTTTGTACCAGCTGACCGACGGGGTTGGGTATCCCTCGGTCTCGCACAGCAGAGTCACTGATCCGTCCACAGCCACCGTGTAGGACTTAGTGCTAGATCGGATTACAGGAGGTACTATGAAAAGAAAGGGTATATGATGATATAATGATTTAAATCATAACTACAGGAATAAAACCATTGGATGTTTTGAAAAGATTATTATTCAGCCCAGTTTACCTTGCACCCTAAGCTTGGTCTTGCCCAGTGCTGTGCCTGCTGGATTCTGGGCCACACACATGTAGGTACCAGTGTCTTCCACTTTGGCATGTGAGATCTGCAGACCACCGTTGGGCAGAATGGTGAAAACGCTTCCTATTAATGAATTGTGAGGGGAAAAAAATATATATATGAATGCAAGTGAACGAAAAGCTTCCCTGACAAGCTAAATTTTATTAAGCAGGTCAGACATGATTATCTGTCCAAGTATAAGAAGAACCATCTCTAACCGGTGGTGACGATGTTGATGCCTTCTTTTTGCCAGGTGATCGTGGGTCGTGGTGTGCCCAAGGCACGACACGGCAGGGTCACGTGGTTGTTCAGGATCACGTCCAGGGTTGATGGGTGAGCTTGGATCACTGGTGGCTCTATTAGAAAAAAATATATTGAATTAGTATTGCACTCAGTACAGTAGCTAGATAAAAACTATTTCAGGGAGCAGTACATTTATATATAAATATATAAACGCTAGGGTAATAAGGCAACTTCATGAGGCTTTAAATAGAAATCCTACTCAAGAACAATAGTTTCTGATTACCCTGCACGATGACCTGGACGTGGCGATGAGCCGATCCAGCAGCGTTCTTCGCAACACATGAGTAACGCCCAGAGTGACTCAGTTCTGCAGCCACTATCTCCAAAGCACCTAACAAAAAATAGATGGTGTTTATTTGAATGTGGAAAAGGGCAATTTGCCATCTTCTGCATACACAAGCTGGAAGAAGCCAATGATTGATTAGTGTTGATGTGAGGTAAAATGGAAGCCATTCCACCTACCTAGAGAGCTTGCTAAAATTTGCTTACTAAGCTCCTGGCCATGCATGGTTGTGGTATTGTCAAGATTTGAAATCAGTCATGATCTTCAGATGGTATTTGCACCACTCAATTAAACTGATTGATTGATTTACTTCTGAACAAAGTAAAATCTCACCATAGGGTAGTATTTGATAGCCTTCTTCGTCTATATTCAGTTGCTTCCCGTCTTTGCTCCAGTGTAGAACAGGAGTGGGGAATCCAGATGCAGTGCAGCTGATCACCACTGGGGACAGCCTACTCACTGACAACTCCGTAGCCTCATCAGCGATTGAAGGTGGCACTGCAGAAGATAACACGCTAGCTTTGGACAATATCAAAGTCATTTTTCTACAGCATTAGCTCTGGCATGGACTTGTATTAAAAGAATTAAAAAAATCTTGTGAAGTCTTGTAAAGTCTTGCTGTTTCACAGCAAAAATTGCCATTTCATTCAAATACGGTGGGTGCTCACCATGTACCGTGAGCTGGACAGCTCGGCTGTCCTGTCCGGCTTCGTTGGACACCACACACTCATACAGAGCTGCGTCATTGATTGTGGGTGCTATTATGACCAGAGATCCTGAAGACAGCTGCCTATCATCACAATCAATACACGATATCAATGATAATTTAGTGTACATATCACATTTATACTGTACATATCCAGTATCCAAGAGGCAATAAAAGAGGAAGAAAACCTGGCTGAACCTGTACATATTCTGGTTTTGGTCTGTGTTGAGAAGGCGACCATCTTTGGTCCATGTCACTGTGGGTTTGGGGATGCCGGTGGCCTCACAGGACAGAGTGGTCTGGATGTTTACAGTCACTGTGACATTGGTTGGACCCTCAGCAACTGAGGGGAGCACTGAGGAAGATCAAAGGAAGATAAAATTGTAGGATGGATGATCTGTTGGATCTAATAAACTGCTTATTTACAGCGAACAAACCCACTGCCAAAACCCATTCATACTCTCAGAAAACACATACGGAAATGATTATAGTATTAACGTGGCCAAACCCATAAAACACCAGCTTTTATTTGCTTTCTAAAAGATTGCTGAAAGAATTTTGACAACGTTCCTAACCGAAAATAATCTGTGCAGAGAACATGTCGACGCTAAATATTGGTTTTTCTGTATTATTTATAGAGTGAAGTGTAACACACTCACCATACACTTGCAGATCCACTCTCTTGCGCTGGGTCCCTGCCTGGTTAGTGGCCATGCACAAGTAATGACCCGTGTCGGACAACTGAGCCGAGTGAATACGGAGAGAGCCATCCTCAGCTAAATTATACCTGATCAAGTAAGAATGAAAACCATTAATCCAGCTGGACTGAGTAAAGTGAACTCAATATGTGGAATGAGTGATATGGAACGAATCTGCTGCAAACCTGGGATTGTTGTCTGCAAGAACGGCGCCGTGTTTCCTCCAGGTGACACGAGGAGCAGGAACCCCGCTAACAACACACTCTAAAACCACCGGCATGTTCACATGAACAGAAACAGCCGGAGGACCTTCCTTTATGGTGGGCGCAACTGCAGATAAAAAAACACCCACACATTGCATTTATGGCATTTGGCAGACGCCCTTATCCAGGGTGACATTTATCTTATTCATACAACTGAGCAGCTATGGTTTTAAGGGCCTTGCTCAGGGGCCCAGGAGTGGTTGGTTTGGTGAGGCTGGGATTCAAACTCACTTATATGAAAAAATAATTTAAAACCAATAGATAGAAAAGCACCAGTAACCAATAGAGATTGGATTCTGCCTGGTTTTGCCATACAATTCCACTAGAGGACACTCAACAAATCCTTAGAATTTACCAAATCAGATCTAGCTGTTTTGCTACGTGCTACAAGTCCGACAGATCTGCTGAATCCCACAGTTCACATGGTTTAACAAGGACTCACATAGGCTCCATGACCAAACAGGAAGTTCCTAAACAGCTACTTGTTGCCACAGTTACTTGCTAACAACAACTTAGAACAACTAAATGGAGTATTTTACACTTTATATTTATATTATGTTGTTGTTAGTAGCAAGAAAACCAAGGACTTAAGCGATCCCAGTAAATAAAGAGAAGGATTCATAAATCCCAAGTCATATAAAGGTACGGGTTATTTAACCCAGATGAATCTGGATTCATCATGGATTACTCACCGTTCACACTGAGGTTAAAATGTCGTCTTGTTTCCCCAGCGACATTGCTTGCTATGCATGTGTAGCGACCAGTGTCTCCCAGCTCGGCATTATTGATCTGCATGTAGCGGCCGCTGGATAGCACTCGCACCCGTGGAGATGCCTGAGAAAAAAAAAACATAACTAGAATAAATATAAATACATATTCAAGGCTGCTGTATTGTACATAATTCTGTTTTGTTCAAGCCATTATAGTTTGCCTAATCTGAATCTAGATATTGCACCGATCTTTGTACCTTCAATGGCGCTCCATCTTTGAGCCAGGACAGAGTGGGTGGTGGTACAGCATCTGATCGGCATTCCAGCGTTACCTGCCTGTTTTGAAGCACTGATATGTCCTGGTCGCCGCTCTCGCCAGCAATGTTGGGTGGAACTGTGGAGACACTAATTATATTGCAGAGACAGTATATAATTTCAAGACCTGCCAAATGCCATAATAATGAGCGTACCGTGGACTCGAACCAGGAACTCTTTGTCATCTTCTCCAGCAGGGCTGGTTGCCAGACAACTGTACCTTCCAGTGTCCTCAACCTGCACATGTTTGTGGTAACAGATTGAAGTTAACATTATAATTATACAACCCTAATACCAAAAATGTTGTAAATAAATGTTAATAAAACTGAGGCCATATACCATTTTAAGGAAAGCATAAGGCAATTTTGGATTTGATGGTGCAACACGTCTCAAAAAAGTTGGGACAGGGTCATATTTACACTTGTGTAGCATCAAGGTCTTCTGTTTATATACATCTGGAAACTGAGGAGACCAGTTGCTGAAGTTTTGTGTGAGGAAAGTTGTCCCATATGTGTCTGACATGAAATTCAAGTTCCTCAACAGTTCTGGGTGTTATTTGCTGTATTTTTTTACATGAACCTGGAACTGTCCTACACTGTTTTTTTGTGTACTAAATTTGAAATATGACAAGGATTTCATCCAGGAGTTCTCGGATTTTCTTACTTTTATTATGCTGGCCACTGATAATCTTTAAGCTCCATGTAACCTGTAAATCGTAATGTTTAAAAATGCCATAGAAATAAAAAGAAGTTGAAGCTTTTTTAAATGTTAAAAGTAGATGCAGTATGCAGTTAGCATTGTCTTACTTAAATATACAAGGCCCTGAAAAAGTCGTTTTCTGTATGGAGGCATTCGTTGCTCTAAAACCTGTATATACCATTCAGCATTGATGGATCCTTTCCAAACGTGCAAGCTGCTGGTCCATTTCTGGATCATGTTCACCAATGCCTTCTACTTTGCATGATAAAGATTTAATCTGCATTTGTGGGTGACATGGCAAACTATGTTCACAGATTTCTTTGAGGTGTTAATGCCCATGTTCCTTACAAATTCCCTGAGATTTCTCTAGAGTCTTTGGAACTTGCGATTATATTATGTCCCAAAAATTGATGAGGGATTCAACTGTTTTGCAATTTTATGTTGAACATTATTCTGAAATTGTCTCACCATTTGTAGACTTTTTTTGAAGGAAGGGTTGTAAAAAACACTGCAGAATGCTAGCTTATAATTGTTCAGAAGATCTTAACACCTCAATAAATGTATTTCTGGCTGCATGGTTTATTGTCATGGTTAGAGGTAAACTGGATGTTTCTGGTACATTCTGTTTACCATAAGTATAAATTGGCTGCTTCAGCTTTATATTCCGTTTTATACTGGATCTTTTTTTCGAACCTTCTTTTATGAAAGAAAAAAAAAACTGATGAACCCCAATTGAGCCGTTAATGACCGACCTGTGCAGAGGTGATCCGTAGCACTTCTCCTCCACGGAGGATGCTCAGGCTATCTAGCTGAGGTAGTGGCCGTCCATCTTTTACCCAGGTAAGCGTGGGTGCAGGGATTCCCTCTGCCTCACAAACAAGCTCTAGGGCATGGTTGACCACCACAGAAACCTCTGTTGAGAATCCTGAGCCATTGATAAGGGGCGGGTCTGATAAAGGGGCAAAGGAACATCGTCATGGCCCTGCATTTCAGATGACATCAATAGGCCTTAAGAGTCTTTACAACCGTACTGAATACAAAAGCATGTCGGAATGCAGAATATATCAAACCTTGATGCAGATGGGCTACGATACCATATCAAAATCTACTTCTTTTAGTCATGGACATGAATCTGAAGCTACAGCGGACACAGATTTACAGAAACTGGACAGCTGAAAGTCTTTTTTAATTGTCAATTATTCATTTTGGTGCCTGCTATCACATCAGTTTCCTGTATTTGCTTATTTTCCTTCCTATTCTCTCTCCATTTCTCACCCAGCACTTTGAGGTTGAAGTGGCGACGGGCTTCTCCGGCCTGGTTTCGAGCGATGCAAGTGTAAAGCCCCGTGTGGGCCACCTGGATCTGGGAGATCTGCAAAGTGCTGTTATGGTTCAGCAGGGTGACGTGGGAATCCATGGTCAAACCAGCTCCCTCCTTTATCCAGGACAAGGAGGGGTTTGGGGTCCCATCGGAAACACACACCAGGGCAACCATGCTCCCTTTCACCAACGTCACATCATCAGTATTGCCTGCTCCATTCAGACTGGGGGGAACTAAACATTCAACAACCAGAGAGCATTACAAAGGAAGACGCAGATGTTAGTACACAAAAAAATATTTTTAAATTCTATCTCACCGTAGACCTGTAGGTTGTAGTTTCTGCTATCCACTCCAGCTCGGTTGGATGCCACGCAAGTGTACGTTCCTCCGTCTGACACCTGAACACGTGCAATGCTGCCAAACACCAGGAGTAGTTGGTTACAATCAAACACAAGTGTCACTGTTTTAGAGAAATATGTAAAATTTAATCCTTGTTTTATGTGGGAAACATAGTTCAAATCAGAGTTTCCTCACAAATATATTAAGTATATATCACTTATATCAAGTTTGTTTAGTATCCGCCTTGCACATTGACCGCAGTGTCATTGTGGCTAATCGAACGGAAACACCGTTTTGTTCTGCTCATGTGTGAAATCGCTGCCACTTCCTGTCATCATCAACGCTTCTATGATAGTCTATTGATATGAATTCTTTTGTGATTTATGTACAGCTAAAATAACTTCTTTTAAAAAGGAGAAAATCTTGACAATTCCAAATATCAAGTGAGTGAATGAATGAATAAATGATGGAAGAAAGGAATTCATTTATGAATAAATACATTGAATCAATAAATAACCGTTTTGTGTGTTTCTGAAATGCAAAATAAGTAAAACAGTTAAATAGAACATCTTTAGAACATTTTATTTTCAATTTTTTTTTAATTAATTAAATGTTTTGCAGCATTTTTTATTTTTTATTTAATCAATTAAATTTGTGCCTGATTAAACAATTACTCAGTTAAAATCAATATAATAAAAAAGTGTATTGGATTAATTTTATTTATTCTTTTATTTAAACAAAGCAGGAATTTTTATTAAAAATTGTTTTAAAAAATGCAATAAATTGTTTTAATAAAATGACAAGCAGTCTACCGGACATAGATTGCAAGAAAATGCTTTCCAACACCTGTGATATGTTTTTCTAACTTCTAAAATCACTTTAATCTTACATTTCTGTTCAGGTTCTGATTGGATAATGTGAAAGTGTTTACCGGAGGACTTGTCCAGCAGACAGCGGGCGCATGTGCGAGGACACGGATACGGGCAGGCCGTTTTTCAGCCAGTTGAGCTGTGGTGGAGGAGATCCACTGGCCACACACTCAATGTTCACTGAGCTGTCCACAATTGTCGTCAACTCCTCAGGTGCATCCTTGTTATTTTGGATCACTGGAGGGACTGAGAAGATGAAGCAGGTTTTAAAATAAAAAGAGTCTCACTATTGATTAATTAATTTGTATAATTATTTTCGTTATTGAGGACAGAAAGTTTAACTCACCATAGACATTAAGGTTAAAGATTCTATCCTCCTCGCCGGCCATGTTAATGGCCACACATGTGTATTTGCCACTGTCTGTTGTGTGGGTGGCGGTTAGTGTGAGTGTACTGCCATCGGGGCTGATTCTAAAGAGAGATAATGAAAAGAGACATGCAATATTGTGCTTAAATTAAATAATGTATTTGTGATGAATAAAAAGATCTATCTATCCATCCATCCATCCATCCATCCATCCATCCATCCATCTATTAAACAGTGAAACTAAGACACACTGAAGTACATACAGTATTGTTGTGAAAAGTTTGTGCGTTATCTTTTAACATGTCCTTTCAAGATATTATGTCAAATATGATATAATGCCTTATCATCTCATTATTTCTAGATATTACAATTTTAATTGTCCACCATTCTGGAACTGAATCCCACTAAAGCAACATCTGGCTTCCTTACAGCCTGAGAAACAGCATAAAGAAATATGATCATTAATACTACAAGGAAATATTATTCCAATTACTGATGAGATATTACTGATGAGATATTAAGATTTACATTTATGCCATTCGTCAGACGCCCTTCTTCAGAGCGACTTAAAACTAAGCAGTTGAGGGGTTAAGGGCCTTGCTCAAGGGCCCAGCAGTGGCAGCTTGGTAGTGCTGGGATTTGAACTTGAAGTCACATCGCACTTGAAGGCTTCTACAGACACTCGTCTCTCACACACACCTGATATTCGCGAGGCCGGTCCGGCTCAGAGCTTTTCCGTCCTTCAGCCACTGAACTGTAGGTGCTGGAGTACCTTTAGCATGGCACAACAGCTGAATGCTATCATTCAGCAGAACACTCGTCTCACCGGGCATCTCAGATCCAATGATGCTGGGTGGCACTAGAAGAAAAAAATGGAATGAATGGAATTTGAGAGCTAAAGTACGCATTTGGTTAAGCTGTAATCGGCTGTATATTTACCCTGTATAGTGAGATGGTAGGTCTTTTGAGCTTGGCCTTCAATGTTCGAGGCCAGGCAGGTGTAGGTGCCGCTGTCGGAGAGCTGCGAGCGAGCGATCTGCAGCTTACCGCCTCCTGACAGGATGTGCATCTCCAGCGACTCGGAATTCTCTAGAAATCAAAAACAACAGCATGGGGAAGCCATTACTGAGGTCTGACTCTAGATGCAAATTTTAACACCAGTAGAAACAGCTTAAATGCACTTTACAAGCCATTATGTGGTTTTAAAAACCGAAACCAAGAATTTTGTATATAAGCTCTAGTATCTCAGAGTATGATCTCCGGATCTCCAAAATAGCTTCATTGCCATAACTCCATTGAATCCAGCTGTTCTCACCGATGACTCTGCCATTCTTTAGCCAGGTGAGGCTGGGATGCGGGATACCTGTGGCATCACAGGCAAAGCTTACTGGGTTACTGATGGTCTCCACCACATTCTCTTCGGCAGGGCCATCTATACTTGGAGGCACTGATCAAACAAAGACTTTATTAGCATCCACAATTGCTTCTGTTTTTGCACATACATGAACCAGTAAGCAAGTTTATGATATAATATGATGTAAAAAAAAATCCCTTATCTAACCATAGATGTTAACATGGAAGTTCTTGTCCACCTGGCCTGCCACGTTGCTGGCCTTACAGACGTATAAGCCAGTATCAGACACCTGAAACCCAGAGAAGATATATGACTGTAAAAACAATTGCATATATGGCAGTGGTTCTTGAGCACACAGTAAAAAAACGACTCTGCACACCTCTGTTGGTTTAATTTCCAGAGTTTGTCCATTAGCGAGGATGTGCAGGTTAGTGGTCTCGGAGACGAGACGTCCATTCTTGTACCAGGTGATTGTAGGAGGGGGGACGGCGTTAGACTGGCACTCCAGAGTGACCGAGTTGCCCACTCGAACGCTAATCGCTACAGGTGAGTCTCCACTGCTGTCCTTGATGCTAGGAGGAACTGTAGCAGAGAAGAAAAATTTCACACATTTTAGATGATGGGATTCAGGCAGTGGGAGGCCATCAGGGACAGATGGTCTTCTATGCTGGTCTAAACTCTGATCATCTCAGTTTGCGGTACTTCAAGTAGAGTATAGATATGTTAGAGCTTCTATCCAATCCGGTTTATGCCATCACATCACGTGTTTCTGTTGTCAAAGAAATCTGCAGTAAGCCTTCAAAAATCAAAAGTGGGGCATGAAATCCATGTGTCCTAAAGCTTTTGCTTTAACCAATAAAATTTGGAGCTGGCGACACCGGGGCATCCAATCACATCCGGATTTTCACGTCCTTTGCAGCTGTGGCTCCAGTGAAAGGAGACTTGTTCAATTGTGCTCATTGGGTTTCTTGCTTTAATAATGACTTTCATTCACACTGTATGAGATTTCTGTCTGTTCTACTGCGTTTTCTCTAGAACATTGATAGTTTCTATAGCTGTGGTTTTATAGTGATGATATTAAGAGGTGGATTGATTCAGGTAGGACACCACTGGAACACTGGATTCAGCGGACATGTTTCTATCAATGCAAGCTTCTAAACTGAGCTCCAGGATACAAAAGGATATGAGATTTGGCCAAACGTTCCTTGCATATACAGTACATAGGGATGCATGTATACTAACCAAAAACTGTGAGGTAGATGATCTTTTGTGCCTCTCCTGCTGCGTTAATGGCTACGCAACTGTACTTTCCACCATCGGACATTTTAGCCTTAAGGATCTGTAATGTACGGCCACCTGAAAGATGCAAAAAATGACATCACACACACAATATCAATGTTTACTGTATAAGCATATATTTAGTTTTTGGGTATATATTTATACCTGGCATAATGAGAGCATTGCTGTTAGCCTGTACAGGCTTTCTGTCTTTTAGCCAGCTCAGGGTAGGAGGAGGGAATCCTGTGGCCTCACAGCTCAGAGAGACGAAGTTGTTTACTACCACAGTTGCATTCTCTATATTTACACCCACTATAGAAGGAGGAACTACAGCACACAGCAATACATATGAATTGAATCAGACCTCTGGAAAGCTTGAAAAAAAAAAAAAAATGTAACCGTAATACACAGAATTGCCAAAAAAAACTCACCGTGGACATTCAGGCTGAAGTATTTCTCGGAACTTCCAGCGACGTTTTCGGCCACACACACATAGCGGCCTGTATCGGTCACATGCACGTTCGAAATCTGTAACACAAACACGGTATGTCCATCTATACCTTTTTTGATGTAGAGTAGATGAATCCTAATTATCCTTTAACACCCGGTCATAGTCTGAATTTGCTCTTCGAATTCCTTCCACCTCACAAGATGTTACACTAAATTTTAAAGTGTGTTCATCAGCCACAAGGGTGTTCGGAAGGAATGGAGCTCTATAGCAGACCAAGATTTCCTCTCCAAACCATTCCAATCGCATCTTCATGGAGCTCGCTTTGTGCACAGCATTTTTCATATTTTTTGACATATCTACAGATTTCTTTTAAGAAGATTGACAAATAAAATTTCAATTTGTTTAATAGGGTTTACATTTGCAGCATTTGGCGGATGGCCAAATTACAGCCAAGCAGTTGAGAGTTAATGTCCTTGCTCAAGGGCCCAGCAGGGGGAGTTTTGTGCTGCTGGGATTAGAATTGGAAGGTCACATGTTTTAACCACTAAGCTACCACTATAGGTTTTAAGCTCTATAGCAGAAGATCTTCTACTCCAAACCATATGACGCATATCTTCATGGAGCTCGCTATGTGCACAGGGGCACTGTGATGCTGGAACAAGTTCGGTTTCATTCTACTGCCTCCAAAGACGTCCTGTACAATTGTGTATATCCCTTTAGTGCGTCTCACCTGCAGCGTTCTGCCGCCTGACAGCAGAGTGTGTGTTCTATCCAGGATTAAAACCAGGCCATCTTTAAACCAGCTGATTTTGGGAGCAGGGCTTCCATCCGCATGGCACTCCAACAGCGTGGACTTATTCACCAACACCGTCACGTCCTCAGGAACGTCTCGGTCAGCTCCACGGATGGAAGGAGGCACTGCATGCAGAAACACACACAAACCCCTCAGTCAGATGCCAACATCCAACATTTGGAGAGGTTCCATATGTTGCTACATCCTTTTACTTAGAATTACGTACACAAGACTCTAACATCATACTGGACTGAGTCTTCTCCGGCCTCGTTCACGGCCACGCACGTGTATCTTCCAGAGTCCTCGGTTTGAGCTCGGGGGATCTGTAGCACTCTACCGCCTGTACATGAAACGTAATAAAAACACAATATGAATGTTTTAGAGCAACTGAAGAACAAGAGAATGTTTTAGGGACATTCAAGGATGTAGCGGAAAGTTTCGAGAATAGTTCTGCAACAGGCCAACAGATGGCAGCACAAGGCTGCACGCACAGTAACAGGAAACAGATGTTTGACATGATTCCGCAATGGGGTGTTTTGAGTGGCAGGCAAGTTTAGGAGCATCACTGGAATATAACGAGACGTAGAAATTGTAATTGTGTAAAATGTAGAAAGCACATGAAACAGTCCAGAAGATCCTCACATGTGATTTGCTCATGTGATTTATTGAGGTCAGAAAAGATACTGTGCGTTTGAAGATGACAGGGTTAGGGGTTAGATACAGACTTTCCGTGGCAGGACTTCACCTTAAGCTGTGTAGCGCGTACTTACCAGGTAAGATGAGCACTCGGCTGCTGGACGTGAGCGGATGTCCGTCTTTGTACCAAGTGAGAGTGGGAGGCGGCACAGCGTTGGTCTCGCAGTACAGTGAGATGGGATTATTCAGAATGACATCCTTCACCTCACCAGCAGAGGTAATACCAGCACCAGAGTCGCCATTTCTCTGGAAACTAGGAGGAACTGAGAGAAAAAAAACGTTCATATACTGTAGACTAGGCCATGTCTAGATTTACGACAATTTTAAGTATATATTTGCAGGAACCTATCTAACAGCAAGTTGTGGGATGGAATGTTCAGGAACATAAGAATAAAATGTTTATGTTTTCACTAACAAATTTCATAAATCTTTTTAAAACACATTATTGTATAAAGAGGAACTGTAAACACATTCCAATTTTTTTTTTTACATAGTACAAATGAAGTAAATAAAATATACGATATAAATAAGAAGTAAATAAGATTAAGATTGTAATATTTTTTTCATTAGAGGTGACCATATTGTTAGCCACTAGAGGAAGCCATAAAGGTATTTTATATTACAGGAATTAATATGGGAAAAAAAAATTTCCCATGGTGTTAAACATGGAAAAGTGTGTGGAAACCTGTTCACCTTGTATATTTACATCAAAGTCCTTTTCATCCTCGCCTGCAATGTTGGTGGCGACGCAGGTGTAGCGGCCCGTATCAGACACCTGCGCCTGCTTTATCTGAACTATTCGCCCGTTAGGCGTTACTGTAATGCGCTCATCCGTCTTAAGGATCTGAAGAACAAAGGAAAGACATTTGATTGCCAAACTATAACATGAGATTAATGATTGAAATTTGTGTGTGTGTGTGTGTGTGTGTGTGTGTGTTTGACCTGGCCATCCTTGTACCAGTGTAGAGTGGGGACTGGGATTGCCTGAGCTTCACACTCAAGTGTCAGTGTGTTGTTAACTTTAATTTTGATCTCTTTGGATCCGAAGCCATCTCCATGTATGCTGTCCTTATTGATAACGGGGGGAACTTTGGAGAGGAGAAACACACTGTTTAACAAACATGGTGCTCACAAGCGTGTGAAAACACCTTAACCAAAGATAATACTCACTATAAACTTTGACCTCGTAGTTTTTCAGGGTCTCTCCTGCTTCGTTGGTGGCCACACATGTGTATCTCCCAGCATCCTCTTCTTGCGCATTCAGGATTTGAAGAGTACGCCCACCTGTGGGGAAAATCAACTCCATTCATGTCACGTATTCAATACAAAACTAAACTAAAGTCGCTACGATATGTGGTTCAAAAGCATTCCCCACATATTAGTTACGCTTCAGAGATACAGCTGGTACCTGGCAATACCCGGACGTTACGGTTGGACTCGAAAGGTGTCCCGTCTTTGAGCCAGGTGATGATGGCGGGCGGGTAGGACTGAGCCTCACACACCAGAGATGTAGGACTGTTCAGCGTCACAGTCACCTCCTCAGAGGATCCCTCTGGCCCTGAGCCAGTGATGGTGGGTGTAACTGGGAAACATGTATATATACATATTTATATATATATATATTTGGCGGACCAGGAAAAACTATTCTCAGGGTAAAATCTTGACATATAAACAGTAAATAAACACATTTCTAAACTTAACTTAAGTTACATTGGAAAAAAGGATGCTAAAAGATGATTCCATTGAAGACCGCGATGCGTACCGAGGACATTGAGATTAAAGTGTGCGCTTCTGTCTCCAGCACTGTTTGACGCCAGGCAGCTGTACCTGCCCGTGTCAATCACCTGGGCATCGTTTATATGAAGGAAGCGCCCGTGGGACATCACCTGCAGTCGCCCCTCGCCCAACACCGGCTGCCCGTCCTTTAACCAGGTGATCTCAGGCACTGGGTTCCCTAAAAGGCACCAAAGATGAAAAGTCAGAATTGTAGTGTAATAGAATAAAAATAAATAAATAAAAAAGCAGCTAAATCATAAAAATGTGCTATGAATAAATATAATTATATAATTAATAATTTCAAATAAAAAATATAGTATAGCACTCTCAGTGCAGCACGCAGCATCACATGTAACATACCGTTTGAACCCGAATATTTCCACCTTTTTTTTGGTGGCAACCATAAAACCATATTTTTGGTATTAAGTCAAGTCTAAAAATAGTTCGAAATTTAATTTATATTTACATTCTACAACATATTATCGAGAGCTACTTACATTTTATATCATTCATACAACTGTGCAGCTATAAGGTTAAGGGCCTTGCTCAGGGGCCCAGAAGTGGCAAATTGGTGTGGCTGGGATTGAAACTCACAATCTTCAGATCCAAAATCTAATGCCTTAACCACTAAGCTACCACCTCCTTCAAAATAATAATGAATCAAAAGGCTTAAAACATAATATTGTACTTAAAAGCTGTTCTTTGTAATCCTCCCATTGATTATTTACCTTTAATGTGTAATTTATTCGATTACTTACCTATAGGTTAATTGTATATTTATTAAACACACCACTAATTTGGTGGATGACCTACCGGTGACCTCGCAGACCAGAGTGATGTTTTGCCCTTCCTTTACCCTCACATCCTGTATCCCCCCTTCATTTACAATGCTTGGAGGAACTGATGAGAAAGAAGCACCCAAATTTAAAAAGAAAAAAAAATAAAGTGAGTATTTTTTTCTTTTAACTTGTTACTTCTGTTACCTAGTACATCCAGGTCAAAGTTCTTCCTGTCTTCTCCTGCGGTATTGGATACGATGCAGGTGTACCTTCCGGCATCGTCCGCTGTGGCATGCATCAAACGCAGACTCCGCCCACCTATAATGATCGCATAAAAATATATATAGTATAAATGTGAAATATATAAAGATGATATTTCTAGATTTAGAGAGATGTGATCAGACTCCCTATTTTTTAGCTTTATCATGATCTCATATACTTTCTTCTCTTACTTCCTTTTATTTTCCCATATTTTCTCTTATTTTATATTTATATATATATTTTTTCTTTGTCTAATGCACGATTTGCATTTCCCTGAAAGTTGTATTCTGCATATAAATATGTGTGTGACGGAGAAAAATCTTAAATCATTTTAATTAACAGAGACAAAGAATTCCATTCTCGACTTCTACCTAAAACGATGAATCTGTTTCATTCAATGTCTCAGCAATCCACGTTAATCCCGTTCATGTCTCGTTCACGTCTCGCCTGTAATAGACGAGCCACGAAGCGTCTGATTGAAACTTGCTGAGGCTTTCAAACTCCACTTTTATCGTTTATACAAAGTATACCTGGATCTCTCTCGTGTTGGATCATTTTCCAAACATAAATCCTGCACCACTGTTTATCTTTTTCAATCCTCCTTTTAATACTGTTGACTTTGGCCACCTTTAATCTCATAATCCCATTCCAAGTTGTGCTTTTCTAGATTTATAGTACCTGGCTAGCAACCTATAGCAAGCTAGGTCACAGACTCCAGGAATTCTGGTCTCATCCCATTGAAAACATTTTAGAAGAAGTAGCAGCTGATAAAGTACCTGAGATGACCCGAACCGAACCAGACAGGATGATTGAAAGGCCGTCTTTCAACCAGGTGATGACCGGTAGGGGGATTCCGGAGGCCTCGCAAGTGAGAACCACTGGATTTCTCACCACAACGGTCACGTTTTCAGTCTTGTGTGGGTTTCCGATAATGCTTGCTGGAACTAAAAACAAAAGCATACAACCACACATACAAATATATATAAAAAAAAAGCAATTTAAATTGTAAATGTAATTCTATTCTATTCTAGTTTACACCATATCGTATTATATATTCTAGATAAATGCAATCACTGATTTTAGTCTTAATATATATTTTTGTCCATGAATATGTATTAAATTATTCTCAATAGATTTTCTACCCAATCACTCATTACTGTAACACCAGTGGAAATAAACAGCATGGGCTCTACTTAGATTTAAATCTAAATTCAATTGGCAGCATTTTCACGTCCTTTAATTGGATGGTCTCAGAGCGCACTAATCAGAGCTTGCGACCCGCATCTGTCGCAAACTGCACAAGCTCAAATATATTCGTAGGGATTAAATAGCTGTTGTTTCATGCCACAACAACCGAAAATAAATCGATTTTCGTGAAAATCGTTTATACTTTTGCTTTTTTTTCAGTAGAATTTGCACAAAAACACACAATTTGCCTTTATTTCAAATCCCCAGGAAAACCGTAATGCACAGAAAAAATTAAAAGCATTATAAAGTGAAGTCTGTGCTTTAAGTGAATTGCTTCTGCTCTGTGTTCTCACAATCATTTCTTACCATGAACAGTGACATCATGTTTGCTCTCATCCTGGCCAGCCACATTGACAGCGATGCAGGTGTATCGACCAGTATGGACCACCTGAGCGTCTCTGATACCGAGGAGTCGGCCATCGCTGAGGATCTGAACCCCAGAGCCGGTTCCCAGAGGTCTGCCATCTTTCAGCCAGGTGATGGCAGGCCTGGGCACACCGTCTGCCTCGCACTGCAGGGTGACGTCTCCTCCCCGTACCACGGTCACGTCACCTTTCTCATTGCCCGATGAGCTAATGGAGGGACGAACTGATGGGAGGACAAGAAATGTTTCCACTCTTATATATGTCAAATAAAATGTTTAATTACCCTGAATTAGCAGACTTTATAACCGTGAGTTTCACTCCATTTTGCCCACTGAGGGAAAAAAAAATGTAATTACTCTGATTTGAATAAAAAATATGGATTTCAAATGAATTTGGTCTTTGTGTTACGCCCCCTGGCCTAGAATCTTTTCATCTTTTACTACTATGAATATGAAGGAAAAAACATGACTGGTTTGAGCTTTTGTAAACAGGGTACCGTAGACTTGCAGGCTGTACTCTTTGACAGCTGTGCCAGTGGCACTGGAGGCCTGGCACGTGTAGGATGCAGCATCGCCCCTCTCTGCGCCTGTGATCTGCAGCTGACGGCCCCCAGACAATACACGTACACGTGAGTCCGCCTTCAGCTCCGAGCCTGCATTAACATATATATACTCACACACATTATAAAAAAATAAAAGTGCTGTATTGCTGTGCAAGGGGACTATTTTGAAGGTGATAGTGTGTAAACGTAGATAAATAAAGTATTTTCTAGTAAACAGAGCTAGTCTCAAAACTTTTTCATACCACTTTGTATACATATATATAAATCTCGACTTATAAAAAAAAGATGATGATGATGATCTTACCATTCTTCCTCCACGTAAGACTGGGAGGAGGGATTCCACTGGACTCGCAGACTAAAGTAATAAGGCCACCCACAGTAATCGTCAGAGAGGACACTTCATCAGAGCCACGAATACTCGGTGGAACTGAGTGAAAGAGTACCATGGCGTCAATCGGGCTGCACTACAAGAACCCATTCATTTATACTTCAATTAAATAAATATTAGCTATGATATTGTTGAAATTACGTCATTCTAAATATTTCGAAATATTCCATCAGTATGTTTCCACTTCTCAAAACAAATTCTGAGCTTATAATGCGATATAAAAGAAAGGTACATTATTTATGCTAAACAAATGTATAATATAAATACCATAAAAATATTGAAAAAAAACCCAAAATTATACATCATTATGCACCTATTTTTTACCTTATTATTAGAGGTCGACTGATAGCTAGGTTTGAATGTACTTGCTAATAACCGTTAAATTTTCTTTTTTAATGGATACAGGATAAACAAACAAACAAACATAACACTCTATGTAGAATAGTACTGACTTAAAAGAAATTATAATAAAAAAAAAAAGGAAGAATGTCAGGAAAATGTGTTAAATGAAATAAATATGAATATATTTGCCATCAAACAATCATTGTTTCCTTGTGATCAGCACCTAATTTTTTTCTGTGTTCGTCATAAAAGCCTGTTTTCGAGGCAGTGATTCACCTCTAGTGGCCGCTCTGTATAACTCAACATGGAAAAACTATCTGTATGGATTTTTTTAATCATCTTTTGGTGCAAATTATTGGGCAAATCGGTTGACCTCAAATTATAACCCACTATGCACCACACCTAAACAAACCCCCAATAAATCCATCAACATCTCAGCAGTATGTATATCACTGTAATGCTCTGCCTTACCCCACACATTCAAATTGTAGTTCTTCTCCGTTTTCCCAGCCACGTTCGTGGCCTCGCACGTGTACCTGCCTGTGTCCTGTATCTGAGCGCTTGCAATCTGCAATCACAAAGCAGGTTATTACACAAATATGTCGGAGCTTTTGCGCTCTTTGACCATCCAATCAAAGGACGGGAGAGAGCCGATGTTATTGGATGCCTGCTAGATGACCCTGGAGTCAGGAACTCGTAATCTGATTGGTTAAAGCAAAAGCTTCAAGCAACCTGGATTTTACGTTACACGTAATCTGAAATCTGATTGGATAAAACATTTTACCTATTAAATGAAGAGAATAGAATATCGGGAATTATTTAATACACATTCATAGACAATAATATATTAAAATCAATGAATCAGGGAAGCTCGTTTCCCACCTGCAGCACACTGCCATCCTCAGACACGCTCAGTCCCGGCTTTCTGTAGAGCGGCCGGCCGTCTTTACGCCAGCTGAGAGTGGGCGGAGGAATGGCGTCGCTCTGGCAACGCAGCTCCACCGAACGGCCAATCAGGACTGTGCTGTTCACTTCTTCACCCATGATGTTGGGCGGGACTAAAGCAAAAACATAAGCACACGTATCATGAATGTGGTACTGCTTTTTTTCACGATCTCTTATTTCTATTGTTCTCTCAGAATGTTCAGTCCATCGAATGAGAAAGAAAATCATGCATAACCTGCTTCGGCTTATCAAAATTCAATGCAAAAATGGATGATAATGCATTTCATTGGCCCTGTACTTGTACTCAGCACAATAACCATAAAGTGTGTATATATATAGATATATAAAGATGAAAAAAATTAGCTCACCATAGACATGCAGATTGTACTCTTTTTGCTGCTCTCCACCTGCATTCACTGCCACACAGGTATAGTAACCAGCATCGCTCACCTGAGCACTCCTGAAAGACAGTACCCTGCCTCCGTCCAGGATCTGCACATAAACACACATGCCCAAAGCCAAAAAGTCAAATAGTTAAATAATGTACTGTACGGTCCAGTCTCACACTTTTCCCGATATCCCTCCTTATCTGGTGCATTTAATAGTGCTCATTTCAGTAGAGGACATTATACCTGGATGCCATTGGAGGAGCTAGAGACAGGGCTGCCTTCTTTGAGCCAAGTAAGACTGGGTGAGGGCAGACCTGAGGCTTCGCACTCCAGCCTGATTGGATCATTTACCACCACTGTCACCATTCCACCTTTACTGGAGATGGATGGTGGCACTGCAAGCACAAAAGAGAAACATAACAACCCTTTATACATGAAACAGCAAAAAACAGGTTTGGGTTGAAGATATAATAATAAGAAAGACCATCTTTCCCAATATGTGGTCAAAATCGCCCAACACATCACTAGTGCCCAAATACCTGCCATTGAGCACCTTCACCACAGCAGATGTCATGCAGAGCACATAGTATCATCAGGACTTCTTGCATCCCAGTTTTGATCTGTTCAACCTTCTTCCATCACGAAGGACATATTGGAACATATGAAGGCTCAGGGCCTTTATGATGGCTAAAAAAACTTTATCCATACCCAGAAATGACAGAAATATAAAAAATAATACGCACCATAAACCTGTAGGCTGAGTGTGAGCTCTGTCGTCCCGGCTACACTGACAGCCACACACTTGTAGAGTCCGGCATCGGCCACCTGAGCGCGGTCGATCTCCAGAACTTGGCCTCGGTTCAGGATGCTCACTCCTGCTGCACTAGTCAGAGGCCGACTATCCTTATACCACGTCATAGCTGCGTTTAGAAGTTATTTTTTGAAATCAGGATTTTCAACTAATAAACATTAGTTTTAAATAAATAAATAATAAATAAAAATTATGCAATTGTAATAAAGAACTGACCTGGTACAGGACTTCCTGTTGCTTTACACTGCAGCTGGATTTGATATCCAGCCAGAATAGTTTGATTGACAGTCTCTCCAGCTGAATGGATGACCGGAGGCTCTGAGGAGCAGAAAAATGATCAGCACATACCAAAATAATTTGCGATTTGAAATGTTTATGGACAGGTTTTTTTTTTTAATGCAGTAGGTACCGTGAACGCTGAGGCGAATGTTCTGCTGCGCCTCTCCTGCAGCGTTGGTTGCCACACAGGTGTATTTGCCTGCATCCTCGGCTCTGGCTTCCTTAATGTGTAGAACTCTACCTCCAGATTCCAGCTTTGTTTCAGAGACAAAGGAACGATGATCATTGGTGGACAGTAAGAGAGTAAATGAAATTCGTTACTGTACTTAAGTAGCTTTTTCGTGTATCTCTGAAGTATTTCTATTTGGGGAGACGTTCACGTAACTGGTTAAACATACAGCAAGACACCAGTCAGGGTCTTGAACTTGTTTTGCCACTTGTTATCAACAACATACAGTTCAACAACAGTTCAACAGCAAGCAGAACATTTTGAAAGGAATAAATGATGGAACAAACTCCAGATTCGAAATCGCCACAACACCCGTGGCCTTATTTGCATAATTTTATTAAAGTAGTTGAAAAGAAGGTTTTGGGCTTGTGATAATGTTAATAGACATTAATCAGTGCTTGACTTATTAATATCATTAATGTGCTGAGAGGAAAAATAGTCTTTTCACATAAACTTAGTTGATTAAGTAAAGAATCTTGTGAGAAATTAATCATAGTACTTTAGATAGTTAAGTACATTTGAAGGCATTTGACATTTTGAGGGAGAGCTTTTACTGAAGTCCTATTTTACAAAGTGAATCTCTACCCACCTTGAGATGATCTACTGGATGAATTTGAAAGAAATAAATGCTATACCTTAAGTAAAAACTGAGTTGTGTCGATAGGACGGCCATC
Source organism: Silurus asotus (assembly GCA_024362625.1). Classification (NCBI taxonomy): domain Eukaryota; kingdom Metazoa; phylum Chordata; class Actinopteri; order Siluriformes; family Siluridae; genus Silurus; species Silurus asotus. The sequence continues at coordinate 296,877 of MU557582.1, read as the reverse complement.
TTTGAGCCAGGTAATGCTGGGAGCTGGAAAGCCATTGACCACACACTGAAGGCTCAGTGGATTGTGAAGAACCACAGATCGTTCAGCAGGTCCGGTAGAACGGATTGATGGAGGAACTAAAAAATAATTAATTAGAATCGTATAAATTGCACTAGTTGCAAAGGTTTTAGATGTGTATCAGATCATTATTGTGTATTTTTTTAGGTGAATATCGTTTTAAATGGACATGATGTACCTCTTCTTGCTCTTTTCCATTTGACAGCAGTGGCCAAAACACCAATATTCAAATTAGCACATAGATTACATGTCAACGAACTGAACTTCCTGGTAAGGATTCTTGCTCAGTTCCTCTAATCTTCTCTTACCGTGTACGGTGACTTTGAAATCTCGTTCCTGCTCTCCTGCTTCGTTTGAGGCGACACACTGGAACAGAGCAGTGTCTGAGACCTGGGCACGGGAGATGACCAGACGATGACCGTTCGCCAAAATTCTCATGCCTTCTGCCTGTCTGATCAGCTCTCTGTCCTTTAGCCACCTACAATGAGGATCATTGTACATGCAAGAATAAACCAAAGAGAAAAGGAGAACCGTGATCTGTTTTATAGTACTGTCCAGTATATCAGAAAGTGCATTATCAGGTCAGGAAAATTATTGTTTCTAGATATATAAAGATATTGTTGATTGGAACTTTTGTTGTCCTTTAAAGCTAAATAACATTTCAATCAAATCTTCTTCGTTTTTTGTCATGTGGAACAGTATATTTGGTAAAATTCATTTGCAAGTTACTATTCACCTTCACTCACAGCCTTTCCAGACTCATTTAACCAAAATATGAGCTACAAGAAAGACCATGGTCATAAATACAATCCTCCATGCTACATGCACCCAACATGATAAAGGTGCCATGCATTACTACATCTAACTGCATTCATCGAATCAAAACAATTAATTTGATTTGTAAGTGTGACTATACTAGACTTGTGGAAAAAGATTCTGTAATCTGTAATCAAAATTTGACCTTTTGTCTGGAGAAAACCAGGCACCACTCATCACTTAACCCAAAAAAGTGAAGCATGGTGGTGGAAGTATTATGCTGTGAAAGAGTTTTTCGGCAGCAGGAAATAAGTAAATGGTTGAGGCAAAGCTGAATTGAGCAAAGATAAACAGATTTTATATCTCAATAAAAACCCATTCCAGGGTGCTCAGGACCTCAGTCTGGGTCAAAGGTTTACCTTATACATCACAACACAGGCATGGCATATGAACAACTCTGTGAATGTACAAGGGTGGCCCAGTCAGAGCCCTGTCTTGATCCATATTGAACATCTTCAGAAAGACATGAGATAATTTGCCCTGAAGAATGGCAGAAAATCCCCCAATCCAGGTGTGCTAAACTTGTTTTCTTCGTGATAAATGTATAGACATTTCTAGAATTCTGTTTTGTCATTATGGAGTTATGATTGTAGATTAATGAGAGAAAAATAATTCGTAGTATTAGTAGATTGTAGTATCGAACTGCAACATAACATTATATGCATATAAATAACTTGGGTATGGGGTGTATGTGCGCTTACGTGATGGTTGGTGAAGGCGTGCCTGTGGCATGGCACTCAAGTTCGAGCACGTTATTAACGATGACAGTAGCATCTGTAATCTTATCAGCCCCGTTTACAGTGGGTGGCACTGAGAAACATAGAAAACAGAGTTCACCCATCAACATTTTTTTTTTGAACTATGAAAAAAAAACAATTACAAATATTGGTCAACCGATATATCGTCGTAGCCGATATATTGGCCGATATATTTAATCATTTTTTGTACTTTTTAATGATCAACATTAGGCAACAAATCTTTCAGTTTGCCGATATTATTTCACAATAGATTATTAAACCATATCGTGCATTAGCGCTACTTCTTTAAGACAAGCCATGTGATAACATTTTGCTAGGTTATGTCACATACACACATGCAATATACATGAATTAAAATAAAAATTTAAACCTGTTACCATCACAATCAATAAATAATCCTGTGATTCCACATTCAATATAATGATATGATGCAAAAAAAGAATGTGTGCAGGTCGATAGATACGAATGAGCTTCTGGATAAATATTACAGCGTACTAGAATCTCTGGATATGCTTCGATTCTGAACAGTGCTTTCGCTGGAACGTGAACAAAAACGTAAATTTACCTAAAACGCTGACATCATACTTGATCTCCATCTCCCCTGCAATGCTGGTTGCCACACAGACATACAGGCCAGAATCTGAGGGCACAGCATTGATGATCTCCATTTTGCGGCCCTGCTCTATCAGCCGCAGGTTTTCCCCGGTTTTCACAGGAGATCCGTCTTTTAGCCAAGTAAGCGAGGGTGGAGGATGACCAGCTACTTCACACTCCAGAACCAGGGTTTTACTGACCACGACTTTCTTCTCCACAGGTCCATCTACACCTCCGTCAATGGATGGAGGAACTAAAAAGGGGAAAACATTTTTTAATGGGTCACACTGTGGTCTGAAAGAAAATTTTCTGGCAAAATGTATGACATCTTCAAGTCAAGAAACAATCAAAGAGTGATATATATATGTATATATACGGTATATTTAATGCAAAAAAAAAATGATTCTATGCAATTCAATGGTAATGCAATAATAAAACCAGACGTTCTTTTCCTGCTCTGTCTACAGGAAGATGCAGCTCTACCTCTGCCATGTTAATCCCTATTTTATATGACTCTCAAGACACGCCCCAATTAATCGACATATCAAATATCGGTAGCAAATAATTGCTTTCAAAATAATAAAAGCATAGCACGTCGACTAATAATTATATATAAATAAATCGCTTTCAAAATAATAAAAGCATAGCGCGTCGACTAATAATTATAAATAAATAAATCGCTTTTTACCGAAGAGAATATGGTGAAAATTATGCATTGTGACACAAATGCCAATTTGTATGTGATGCACACTTTTTATGCTGATGCACTGATGTGTATCGCTGAATCTTACGACCCATAATGTGTGTCTGTATACATATGCGGGTTCTTATTTGGAACATAAAGTTGCGGTTTATCTGAAAATTTGTGGGAATCCTCAACGGGACCGAATGTCCAGGAACATAAGGAATTACATTTTAAACTATGTATTTGGTCAAATACTGTGTACTATTAAGTGTATTAGTGACATGTCTAGATAAATTTACTAAGGTACCATTGGGGCGACGGGGGTGCATGCAAATTTGTGGATTTTCTGACTTTGCGGGGGGTCTTAGAACGTAACCCACTGCGAGTGCCGGTTGACCACTGTATATATTAAAATGTGTATGTGAAAGAAAACAACCGGCTTTTATAGGAATTTTAGAGGCATTGATCGTTAGCGTTGATTATTAGTATTTTTCAAACAAACAGGAAAGAAAAAGCGCACCATAGACATCCAGCTCGTATGCCTTCTCGGCCGTTCCTGCCACACTGGTCACTCTGCAGGTGTACTGCCCGGCGTCAGACACTTGTACTCGAGAGATTTTCAGGAAGTGTCCACGGTCTACATACTGCGCCTGCCTGCTGGACAGAATCGCCTCACCGTTCTTATACCAAGTGATTGCTGGAAGGGGCACGCCTCGAGCCTCACACTCCAGAGTAACTGGGTTGTGTAGAAGAGCCGTTACTTCTGAGGTCACGTTCCCTCCTTTAATACTCGGGGGCACTAAGAGGATAAGAGAAGATCAGCAATATAAACATGGGCTTTTTAATACATATGATTCAGACGATGAGATGATGGTAGGAGTATTTTGTTGGTGCTGCTGGGATTTTAACTCTGAAGTCCAGAGGTGGAAAGAGTAATCAAATGTTTTACTCAAGTAAACGTACTGTTACTTAATTTAAATTCTACTTAAGTACAAGATGACATTGGATTCCATTGCAGTTAAAAAATTGGGCATGCTTTTTAGACGCCGGAGATGGTACGTTCTCTTTGCCGAATCAATCACCAATGATACTCAGTTTTGGTGTCCATGAGCTCATGTATGTGATAGCAGTAATGATAAACCATTTGTTTGAGGGTCAAATACATTACTCTCCCTCTCTGAGATAAACACACACCGTAAACGCTGAGGTTGAAGTCTCTGGACTGCTTTCCCGCAGAGTTGGTGACGCTGCAGTGGTAGCGTGCCTGGTCCCCTAATCGAGAGCTCTTTATTTTTAAAACCTGGCCATGATCCAACACCTCAAAATTGGGGTCTCCCAGAAACAACAGCCTAAAACAAAGTAGGGAAAAGTCAGAGAAAACAAACGAGCGCTGGGTTTCAGATTGTGGGCTTTCGAGACTTGACAGGAAATCTGATCGGAGCAACTCACTTCCTGTCTTTGTACCACTGGATTGTGGGAAAGGGCACACCTTTGACCTTGCACACCAAGCTGATCTCCTGATTCAGAACGGCATAGAGGTCACGTGACCCGCCACTTCCAATGATGCTAGGAGGAACTGGCAACAAAAACATGTCACATAGAAAGCTTTTGATAATAAAATTTTATATTGTGATATTCAGTGTCATGCCAACATTTACTGCTGTATTTTGGTATTCACCCAGGATGTCGAGGTGGAAGTCCTTCTCGGTACTTCCTGCAACGTTGATGGCTTTGCAGCTGTAGCTGCCTGCGTCTGCTGCGGCGGCTTGGAGCAATCGCAGCGTCTTTCCTCTTTGCAGGATCTGCACATTACTGCTGGCAACCACCTAATATACCATAATGCAAATCTATGAAGAACATGTACATCAATATTTATTATATTAATGCTGGTGCCCCAGATATACACTATAGGGGGCAAATGTTTGTAAGCACCTATCTATAAGATTTTAATGTGCATTTTAAACATCCCATTCAAAAAAAGCCTCCATACGGTATTTACTTGAAATCTATTAAACACCTAGAGCTTGTTTTCCTTTATTCCATACTTCCGTGTGTTCCGGCTTATATTATAAATTATTATTACCGTACAAGGTTCTCTTATAAAACCAAAAGAACGAGCGAATGGTTGTAGGTCACACACCGGTACGCCGTCTTTAAACCAGGTGATGACTGGTGGAGGAGTTCCCGTGACATCACAGACCAAACTGGTGGGCTGGTTCATCACCACTGAGACATTTGATGGCAGGCTACTATCTCTTACATCAGGAGGCACTGAAAAGGATGAAGAAAAAATTGGCGTAATAGCAATAAAAATTAAGTATCGTTCATCATCTAGTGTCTAGACAGTTTTACCGTTGACTTTCAGTTGGTACTTCTTCTCGGTACTCCCAGCATCATTTGCAGCTGTGCACGTGTATTCTCCATTGTCCAGCGGCGACACCGAAGCCAGGATGAGCAGAGTTCCGTCCTCCAAGATAGACACACCAGGCTCATTCCCAGTCAGCTCCTCGCCGTTCCTAAACCACTTAATTACTGGCTGAGGAAGACCTACATGATCAGAAAATGTGATGTAAGGGAGTATTCGAGATACTTAGTTCTTTTCGATGAGTTGTGTAGGATGCTAGATTACCTTTAGCTTGGCAAGGGAATGCAATGCGCTGATTTGCCACTCTTTCCTGCAGGGGACTGTTAAAAGGGGGTTCAGAGACCTCAACTACAGGGGGAACTACAGGACCAAACGATAGTTAGGTACATGGTGGTTCAAATATAAAAATCTTTCTGCTCTGCCAGATCATTTGACTTGTTTCTAGTCTGAATCTTCTTAAATCATGCATTTATTTCTTATATTGAGATGCCTATTTTTTTCAGTGTGTCACCCTCAATGCCTCACCCTGGACCTGCAACTGAATCCCAGCCTCATCCTGTCCTACAAGGTTGCTGGCTACGCAAGTGTAAACTCCCTCATCGGACAGCGCCACCTGTCGGACAGTCAGAGTTCCGTCTGAGGAGAGACTGTAACGAGTCCCGTCTGCCACCAGGGCTGTGCCGTTCTTCTTCCAGCTCACAGAAGGTTGGGGGACTCCCTGCGCCACGCAAGGCAGGTCAATGGAATGGGCCACCTGAACCTTCATGACGCGTGGCCCCAGCAAGATATGTGGAGGAACTGTGGACAAAATTAATCAGGTGAATTCAACCAAGGTTGTCAGTTCAATTAGCTGTTTGAGCTCACACATTGGTTTTGAGTAGAGCATTGAAAACCAAAGTTTTTTTTCCTTTGATTGCTACAATAGTGATGTCCTTCAGTGGACACTCGGTAGGAGACACTCATCCGTGACTTCTGATTGGAAGGTTTTTAGCAGGGCTGTTTCAGACTTTTTGGTTGTAAGTATGTAAACATGTACTATATAATAAACTTCAGCAGAAAAACAGGTAGATAATTCTAATGAGCATGGGCGAGGGCAGCACCAGAGTAGGAAGCTCTCACTAGGGCACCCCCAGATTGTTGTGTCCTAGGCAACAGCCAAGTTTGCTAATGCATAGAAAAAGTGCTGGTTGTGAGTTCAAGTCCAAGTACCACCAATGCTGCTGGGCCCTTGAGCAATGCCCTTAACCCTCAACTGCTTAGTCATATCAATAAAATAATTTGCTTTGAATAAGGGACATCTGCCAAATGCAATTCATGTAACTGTAAATTCTTAGCACTTGCGGTTGAGGGTCTGCACATTGGGAACTTCCTTGAGCAAGTCAAGGGAACTACCATGCAAGTGTTTCATAGCTTTGCCTTCTGTTGTTTCAATGTCTGGCCTTTTCTGTTTTTCTAAATTACTATAATCTCAACCATTCCACACTAAATGAAACACATTCTCAGTCATCATTTGCACAGTGTCACTTAAAACCTACATGCGCACACAAGCAGATGCTTACTAGGGCAAAAAGATAAAAAATTCCATAAAGAAAAAATACTGCTATAGTCAATATATAAAACTACAGCACTACACACCTGTGAAAACCAGGCAGAGGCTTTAAAATGGACAACAGCAGGTCTCCATTTGGTGTAATAAACTACACACCTCGGAGCTCAGCAGGGTTTGATTCTGACTGGCGGTTTTATGAGTCGCACCAGTCAGCTGTTACCTGGAGCTGACCGGTTCAATCAGGTTCTACAATGCGCAACAGACCTTAAAATTTTGATATTTTGATTCTGTTGTAACAAGATGAACTGCTAATGCCAGGGGACTCGTTTTTCACCTGGGCGTACACGTGCTTCCGTGCGCGAAGCGTGCAGACGCACATTTCCATGTGTGGGATTTGATTTATCGCGGCATACTTGTACGTGAGGGTGCACGTATACGCTGGATGGAAAACGTCGACAGGTGCTTAATGAAAATACAGAGGTTGGTAATGGCATGCAAAGCCAGAAATGAAATACAATCATGGCAGCTACTTTTATGCCTTCTTGGGCACATGCCAGCAGTTTTTAGGGCAAATAGTGAATAACATGAGTGATGTAGCCAATAAAAAGTCTATTTGATATTTGGAGCAATTTAATATACCATCTATTAAAAATACAATTTCTGCCCCAGCTATAATGAATAATGCACCCATCACCATGCTTCAAAAATACACGTTGTTATATTCAAGGTAATTCATCTCCATTCTAAATCCTGTGATCTCTATGGACAACTCCAATCTTCCCTTTGGTCACTGAAGGCAAGGCTTCCTTTACATATTGCTGATTTAACACGTTTGTATTGATTTTTCTTTTTCACTATCAGGAGAATTTGTCTATTTCTCTCGCACAGGTCAATCGTTCTGTCCCTTGTCATCTCAAGACCTGATTAATGCAACACATTCTGGCAGATCAACCTCTTCAGCTGATCCAAAATAAAGCTACAGGACCTTTCAACCCATCTACCACTGGTCAACTGGTCCCACTATTTCTTATTGGGCCTGTAGTATCCACCGTAGTCTCACATGAAAAAACAGTTTCCCCTCTAGAGGCCGCTCTCGTAATGACAGCGGTATCAAAACCAGAAAAACTATGGGTAAAGATTTTTGCCAATGACCATTAGTTACTTTAATTAACTTTCTGTGCCGTTTAATCTTTAAAACAGAAACACTCAATTCACAGAAAATTCAAACCCCGCCCTTACCGTAGACGCTGAGTTTGATAGCTTGGCTAAAGTTGCCAGCGATGTTGGTGGCCACACAGAGGTATGTGCCGCTGTCCATCACACGGGTCTCTGTGATCTTCATTGAGCCTGAGGGCAGCTGAGTGTGTCTGTCAGACAGACCGGAGAGGCACGGGAGGGGGGGGTTAATGCTAGCACTAAATGCACAGATTAGGCCGAACACATAATTGTAGACACATGTACAATCAGAGCCATGTCAAGCTTGCATACCCTACCTACAAATCTACCCACAATAAAAGCCTATAACAAGGGTCCCCAGGGGTGTAGCAGAAAATGACAAGCAGTAACTAAAGGTTAAAGGTACCAAAGGTACCGGTAGGTAGGTTGGATCGTACTTGCCGATAACCAATTAATCAATCGACAAATGAATCAACAACATAAGGATCTATGTAAAATAGTACTGAAACAAAAAGGTTCTGAATCTAAATGAAATAAACATGAAGATATTCATTAATAAATATAATTCAATATTTAATTAATTATATATTTAAAAAATATATAGCTCTCTCCGTACAGCATGCAGTCTCGCATGTAAAAACAAACAGCACGTGGCATCAGTGATTCGCCTCTAGAGGCCGCTCTCGTAAAGACAGGGCAGTGGAAGCTGGAAAAACTCTCAGTATGGATTTTTGCAGCTAGCCGTCAGTTTCAGCAATCGGGGTGTCTCTATCAATAACTATAACTTAATAACATTCAGGGTCAGTTTATACATAACCTGAAATGGCAGACAATATATATGTGTGTTTCTGTGTGTGCGTATGTGTGTGTGTGTGTGTGTGTGTGTGGGCATGTTTGTGTGTGGGCATGTATGTTCATGTTTACCTGGTGGAATAAGGGGAGATAAGCTGCTTGTCTTTGGCCCAGGTGATGATGGGAGGTGGGACACTCTGCACATCACAGGGGAGAGTAACATCCTCACCCACCATCACGGACATGTCTAACGGATCCCTTGATCCCGACTGATCTCCAGATACACCAGCACTAAGCCTGGGTTTCACTACACACACAAGCACACACACAACCAAAGACAAAGAAAAACTCAGACCTCCCTATGAAAAAAGAATTCATGGCAGAGTCTATTATAGATAAAGCAAAAGACTAGGTAAAAGCTCTAACCATTCCAAAATTATTGGCGCCCTTGGTATGGGTAAATAAACAATAACTGGGGCTAATTAGCTCATTCTGGCACTGAGAGATTTTTTTTTTCCCATGACAGAAATCTAACGTTTGTAAACAGCCTTCTAAATGTTATATCTGGAGGAAACCAGACAGCTGCCCAAAAGCAGTCTAAAAGTGAAGCATGGTGGTGGTAGTATTATGCTGTGAGGGTGTTTTTCTGCAGCAGGGACATGGTTGATTAAAAGCTGAATGAAGCAAAGATATAAAGACATCTATTTTACCAATCATATCTCAGTGCCAGAGTGTGCAAATTCGGCCCAGATATCATTTATTTACCCATACCGAGGGTACCAATAATATATATACATGTATATATGAGAAGACACATATGAGACATTTGGAGGCTCTAACCATAGACTGTAAGCTGGACCTTCCTCGAGCTGTATCCGGCTGCATTGGTGGCTGTGCACACAAACTCTCCAGATTCGTTTCCCCCAGGTGACGCGATAACCAGACTCCCGTCCTCTTCCAGAGAGAATGATCCGCTTGTGAGATCCAGCAGCTCCCCATGCTGTAACAACAAATAGTAGTCCAAATAATAGTAGTCCAAAAGGATTTGAAAAGAAACCACAAGAATAATTTGTTGCACATTTGTCGTCCAAATCCTGATCCTAATCTACACATTACACAAAGAATCCATTTGACAGTCAGGTGTTTATTCTAAAAGCAGTGAAACGATCTCTTGGACGATCCTCTACGTTTCGGATATACAGGCTATGCAGTACGTGGCATTTTCTGCTCAAAGCCCTTCGATTATCTTGATAAAGTGGGACATTTCAAGATTAATCTCCATCTCCAGGCCATAGCATTCCTGGCATCTGATTTGTATCGTGATAATAAATGCGGTATAAAGAGGAAGGATGCCAGAACAAATCACTGCATCATATATAAGATTATTAAACCTATTATTTTGCTGTTTGTTTTAAGCTTGAAATAGTTTAAAGATGGAATTAAGGAAGCAAAATCTTTCATGTGTGACTTATTACCATCTCATAAAAAGAAATACACTTCAAGTCTATGTGGATATTTGTGTAATTTCATTCGGACACAATGGTGTTAGTAAAACGAGGTACATGAAGTAGGTGAGGAGGCCTGGGATGTTATTCCCATTGATCCCAAAGGTGTTCAGTAGGGTTTGAGCTCTACAGCAGACCAAAATCAGATCTTCCACAGACATCCAACCAATGTAAAGCATATCTTCATGTAGCTGGCTTTGTGCACAGAGGTATTTACATTTACATTTACATTTAATGCATTTGGCAGACTTTTCTTGAGACTTATTATCTCATTTATACTTCTTAATCAACTGAGGGTAAAAAGCCTTGAATAAAGGCCCAAATGTGGCAGCTTAGTGGAGCAGGGATTTGAGCTCATGACCTTTCTATCAGAAGTCCAACACTTTACAACACTCCAACACTTTTTGAACCTTCAAAAAAAAAAGAAAGAAAGAAAGATAACAGAAAGAAAGAAAGGCTATACCTTAGCCCAGGTGATGTCTGGCTTTGGCACTCCACGGGCACGACATGGCAAAGAAATGGGTGTTCCCTCGATGGTACTGAACACTTGAGGGCCATGTTGTATAGTAGGCATCACTGGAGTGAAAACACACACACACACACACACACACACACACAGAAATGGTTTAACTTTTGGTTTATCTTTAAGCTTTATTCTGATTTTTCACTATACAATCAGACAATGGTGTGGCAGCAGCACAATGTGTACAGTCAAGCAAATCCAGCTCAGGAGTTCTCCATCAGTTCCTCAGGTTTTGGTGTGGAGAAACAAAAACCTGCAGTAAACAGCAATTCTACTGGTCAGATTATTTAAGAGGTCAGACAAGGACAACTGGACTGCATAGCAATGACTGTAAGGCTACTGTAATTTTAATTACCACAAATAACATGAAAGAAAGAAAGAAAGAAAGAAAGAAAGAAAGAAAGAAAGAAAGAAAGAAAGAAAGAACCGAAAGATAAAGAAAGAAAATTATGATAGTAAACACAGAAGACAGAAGAACAGAATGAAGGAACAAAATAGAAAGAAAGAAAGAAAGAAACAAACAAACAAAAAACAAACAAAAAACAAACAAAAAACAAAGAAAATACATTTGAAAAAAGTAGACAGAAAGGAAATAAAAAAAAGAAAGAAAAAAGAAAAAACAGAAAGATGGAAAACAAAAAATTAAAAAACAAAGAAGGAGAAAAAGAAAGAAAGAAACAAAACAAACAAATGAACTAACAAACAAAACTAATAGAAAGAAAGGAAGAAAGAAAGAATGGAAAAAAATGAAAAGAAGGAAAATAAAAAATAAAAACCCAAAGAAAAAGAAAGTAAGAAAAACTAAACTAAAATTATAAAGAAAGATAATAAATAGAAGGTAAGAAAGAAATAGGCTCCAAAAAACTGAAGACCACCATCGATTTCTGGTCTAAACCCTAATCTCAGGACCCCTAATGTATGAAGAAACATTGCTTAGTTGTATAAAATCTTTCTGCTATGACATGAAGCTCTTGAATGAAGCTTGAAGAGCATGAACCTGATGGTGGTGGAACTCATTAGGAACTGTAATCGGAAGACTGCTATGGTGTTTGCACAAATGTTTGTGGACACCTGGCCAGAAGATTGCTATGTGATTCTTTACAAAAGCCTAAAGCTGGGACCAGAGTGTACGATCAGCCATGATACAGCGCCCCTGGAGCACAGAGGGTAAAGGGCCTTGCTCAGGGGCCCAAGAGTGGCAACTTGAACCTCTGACCTTTCCGATCAGTAACCCGGAGACACTATGATCTCAATACTAATGTATATCTTACCATAAACGCTCACGGTGGTGGTGTGATTGTTACTTCCTGCCACGTTTTCCGCCACGCATGCATACTGCCCCTCATCCTGCACGCCGACTCTCTCGATTTGCAGACTGCCATCACGCCGGATGTTTAGGTACGGCCCTGACGTCACCTGTCCCTCACACACACACATTGCAGATGTAAAGAACATCCAGCAGCATAAAGAACTCGAAGAAAAGTCTTGAGTCTCACCAGGATGCTGTCATGGAGCCAACGTCTCACAGGAAGCGGGTTTCCGGCCAGGAGAACACACGGCAGCGTGACCTGCTGTTCCTCGATCACGCTGACCTCTGCAGGACTTGGAGCTATCACGGGGACGACTACATACACACACACACAGATGTTTGCAAGACAGCTCTATAAAGTTCGTACAAATCTCTCCGTAATGTTCTGACAGATGTTCTATCCTGATGTTTTATTAGCTAGAAATACAATGTGCTAATCACTTGTTTTGTGCAAAAACACACTTTATCCTGTAGGTGCTCAATAATTCACTGTGAGAACATGTAGCTTATGAGTTTGACATAAATACAGAATACGTTCCCTGTTCTAAAGTATACATTTGTTGATTTTTAATAAGAGAAGATAAATATTGCAGTGATGAATTCCAGTCTTTGTGAATTGACAAGAGAAAATAATGAGAATTGGAATAAATATCAGTGTTTGAGTCATTAATACCATTCCATTAATAGATCAATGTGCTGATAATAACACGCGAGCCTTTTTGCATAAACCGAGCAAAGACTTTGGATATTTATGTACCTTTGAAGGCAAAAACTACAGTACTTTTTGCTCAAGTGGGACACTTTTTACTTTTATTGGAGCAAGAATTTAGTGTATCTCTACTTTATCTCATCTACATGGGTTGTGTACTTGTCCACCACTGGAGCTAATGCACGTTCTTAATTTTTTTTTTCCCCCTGTATGAGCCAGCTTTAGGCTTTAGCTTTGAAGTCCGGGAGGCCTGTGGGACGAGAACTCATCTCCCGGAAAGATGAAAAAAAAAGCCTGCACTTGGAGCCGTCGCTGTTTCTTCAGCTCTTTGATCACTAAAAATATAGATATTTTCTACATTCCAGTCATTCTTGGAGTCTACAGCTGAGATGGAACCTTTAAAGTAAAGTTCTCCTCTTGGTCACATATACAGTGAATTTAGGAGATCCATATACACCCACAACCTTACACACACACACACACACACACACACACACACACACACACACACACACACACACACACACACACACACACAGAACATGAATGTTCCTGTGCATAGCCACATCTGGTCATTCACTTCTGCACAAAGCAGCATTCCTTTGACTACTCTACACACACATGCACACACACACACCTACTCGCACAACTAGTTGCATATCATAACTGAACAGGACTAAAATAACCTTTTAACTTTTTAAATTTTTGAAGCATTCAAAGTTCATTACCCAACATGGCCTCGGAATATCAGCACTGCCAAACCGAAAGTTCTCTGAGACTTCATCTCACAAAAAGTGCTTAAAACGCACATTCAGGTTCCAAAGGAAGTCCCACAGGTCCAACCGTCCAAAAAAAATCGGTCAGTAGAGTGAAGTCTAGCTGGGAGGGTAGGGAGAACTGCATGGAAAGTCTGATATATAACATTTAAATGTAGTTTTCCAGCCAGGAAATTCATCGGGCATTAGGCTTGATGGATTGTATTTCATCAAACCGGATTTAAAGTAAAAATACTGTATAGAGTAAATATTTCTGCAATTAATGAATCAAAGAAAGAGGGGGAAGATGAGGACGGGTTTGATTTCGAGTCTGATTCTTGTCAAGGTTTCTTCCTCGTACTGTCTCATGGAGGTTTTCCTCACTTATAGGCAGTAAACTTATACACAACGATCAGGCATAACATTATGATGGGCATGGGCACTCAAAGTGGTCTGTGGCTACGTAGCCCCATATGGAACAAACTGTATTCTGACACCTTTCATTTAACCAGCATTAACTTCTCCAGTAATGTGAGCTACAGGAGCTTGTCTGTTGGATCGGACCACACGGACCAGCCTTTAGGGCATCATTGAGCCTCGGCCGCCCACAACCCTGTCGTCGGTTCACCACTGTTCCTTCCTCTGTTTCAGCATGTACGGCTGTCAAAGACCTTGGTGTGATTATTGACCCGAGTCTTTCCTTTGAGTCTCACGTGAATAATATTACCAGGATCGCCTTCTTTCACCTTAGAAATATTGCTAAAATTAGAAATATGATGTCGTTACAGGATGCAGAAAAACTAGTTCATGCTTTTGTTACTTCTAGATTAGAATACTGTAACGCTTTACTGTCTGGGTGTGCGAGTAAGTGCAGAAATAAACTTCAGTTAGTTCAAAATGCAGCAGCAAGAGTCCTTACTAGATCTAGGTAATATGACCACATCACCCCTGTTTTAATCAGTCTACCCAGGCTCCCAATCAAATCTCGCATTGATTATAAAATATTACTACTGACGTATAAAGCACTTAACGGTCTCGCACCGCAGTATCTGAGTGAACTTCTGTACCAGTATGATCCTCCACGCCTACTTAGATCAAAAGGTGCTGGCTATCTGTTGGTTCCTCAAATAATGAAGACTACCGCAGGGGGCAGATCTTTCTCTTATAAAGCCCCACATTTATGGAACAGCCTTCCAATCAGTGTTCGGGACTCAGACACAGTCTCAGTGTTCAAGTCAAGGTTGAAAACTTATTTATTTAGTCAAGCCTTTTATCAGTAGATTTTTCTTAGGTAAAGG
>MU557582.1:269542-281961 GCA_024362625.1 Silurus asotus | reverse complement strand
TCTCTCTCTCTCGGTCGAGTTAAACATGCTCCTGAGGTTCCAGTGACCACTGTTCCTGCCCCTCTCCCCTCTGTGGATCTTCACACTTCTGTGCAGCTTGGGATGGTATCTCATCAACACCTTGGTTGGTTCCATGTAATTTCGGAGTAGAACGGGTGCTTTGAGGATGGATTGGACTGTAGTTGGTGTCGGCGGTCTGCTGCACTGACTCGGGAGTGCAGTTTGCTTCGGATCGTCATCACTGTACCCCGCAGCATTGTATATCTGTTTCAAATGGACATTCGGTGCAACCCAGATGAGGATGGGTTCCCTCTTGAGTCTGGTTCCTCTCAAGGTTTCTTCCTCATGCCATCTCGGGGAGTTTTTCCTTGCCACAGTTGCTTATCAGGGACAAACATACTTACAAAGAACATATTTATGTTTTTATTTACCACATTATCCGTGTAAAGCTGCTTTGAGACAATGTTCATTATTAAAAGAGCTATATAAATAAAAATGAATTGAATTGTATTGACCCACGCTCTGATGCTTTTTGCTCATTTTTCCTGTTTTTGACATCAAATTTGAGGACAAAATATTCACTTGCTGTCTAATATATCCCACCCACTAACAGGTGGTATAATAATAAGTGGCATTCAATTCGGTCATAATGTTCTGCCTAATTGGTTTACATTCAAATTGAGTAATCCTTATCTCCGCTTTGGGCGGATGTCCATCGTTAAAACTCTCTATACAAATTAAACCGAAGTGAATCAAATGATAAATTAGATCCCATACCCAGTCCTGTGACGGTGACTTGGACTTTTGCCTGGATTTTGCCAAACTGGTTCTGAGCTTCACACACATACGTGGTCTCGTCTTCAATCCAGAGGTCTGGAAAAAAAAAATGTATCAGGAAGCTGCAGCAGAAAATCGAGTTTGAACCAAAGGCTAAAAAAAAATATATATAGAAATAAATATAAGAAATATAAGTATAAACATATTTGAAGCAAAGATTCAGGGTTTTGGGCTTTGATTAAGATATTCAGTCAACTCAATAATACAATTTTTTGTTTTGTTTTTTAAACTTCAGTCTGATCTGATATATTGGATAAAAATATAATTTATGTAGGATATATTGAATCTTTTTTTCTTCTTCTTTTAGCTTCTCCCATCAGGGGTCGCCACAGCAAATCATCCGTCTCCATACCCCCCCTGTCCTGTACATCTGCCTTTTTCACCCAAACTACCTGCATGTCTTCCCTCACCACATCCATAAACCTCCTCTGTGAAGGTCTACTTTTTAAAAAAGTCTACTGCAAACGTTTGTCGGGGCTCCGCCTCCTCTATTCTTTGATTTTCTTTTTTTTAATTACCTATTTAAGGCAACTCATCAAGATGTTTAAAGTATAAGACGAAACCCTGTGTGACTTTTTCACAACTTTGTCCCAGACCTTTTTTCATAGCTCCTTCAAGATGCTCAGATTTGTTCTCTAAGAGGCTCTGGGGTCTTCTTATAACATGTATTGCTTTTGAGATCACATGACATGTAGACATTTACATTTACATTTGCGGCATTTAGCAGACGCCCTTATCCAGAGCGAAATACAAAAGTGCTTTGTGTCTCTAGCAATAAATAATTACAAGATTACAAATCTTAATATAAGCATAAGACATACGGCCTACAGGGGCAAAAACCTATGCTGCCCCTGTAATTATTGGATAATGAACAGGTGGAGTGTTTTAGGAAGAGATGTATATTTACATTTATACCTTTATCCACAGCTATTGTTCAGGGTCCCAGCAAGGGCCTTGCTCAGGGGCCCAGTTTGGTGTGGCTTAGATTTGAACTCACAACCTTTGGATCCAAAGACTAATGCATTAACCACTAAGCTACCACCTCACCTTACCATTAGGGGAGTAAATCACTCAGGGGCTAAGACACAACTTCTGAAAGACATGGGTTTAACCACCATCAAGCTGCTGGGCCCTTAACCCCCTTGGAGTGCTCTGGAAAAGTGTGTCCGCCAAATGCTGCAATGTGTAGGCTAGGAAGCCTGTATATGCGATGAAGAAAGGGCTAAAAATAATAGCTTAATAGGATATTCACTAGTTATCTGCAGTTCTCCATCCCTCTTTTGAGTGACAGTGCTGTGGCCACGGTGCCGGGAGAAAAGGGCAGCGTTGTCATCTCTTCTCCAGGTTATGCGTGGCTCAGGGTGGCCCTGGACGTGACATGACAAGGTGATGTTAGAGCCTATGTCTGCTGCCACGTCAGCAGGCTGCCGTGTGAACTGTGGAATGGCTATGAAGACAGAGAGAGGGAAAGGAGAGAAAAAGAGAATGATTAAAGGTGGAATTTAATTGCTTTTCAATTATGAATTTTCTGGGTTTGCTTACAGCCCACATCCAGTCTGATCTTGGCCTGAGCCGTGCCTGCCAGGTTCACCGCCACACACGCGTAATCTCCAGCGTCCGCCGATTCGACTCGTTGAATCCTCAGAGTGCCGCTAATCGGATCCACACTCACGAAGATTGACATTTTCACCTGCCTGTCACCTGCAAGTTTGTTAGCGGGTGTTAGGAGACTGTTTGAACCTACAATACAATTTGTTTCTTAATAAAGACAGTATGGACGAAAGTGTTGGGACACCGATCTTTTCCAGCCGTATATGGTTCTTCACCAAACTGTTACCACAAAGTTCGAGGCTCACAATTGGATAGGATAGGGGTCCCCAAACTATTACTAAAATCTAGTAGAAAATCTTCTCAGAAAAAAAGAGCTTATTATCACATCAAATGGTGACAACATGGAATCTTACGTGGACAACATGGAATCCTACCTTTGTACCACAGGACCTCTGGCTGTGGAATTCCCGTTACTGTACACTCCATGATAGCAGTCTGTCCCAAGCCAACCAGCAGCCTGGGCTTCAGGATTGTCACCTGGGGAGACTCTTGAAATTCGGGAACAGGATAAGAGTTAAACAGGAAAAGGTTCATGGAAATTTGTTCTTTTTGCACACTTGAATGTAGTGAAAAAAATAACAATCCGAATAAACCTCACATACCCCACCCACCCACTTCCATCACTGACCACAACCCTGACCAATACTGAAGAGGATGTAACCTCTGTGTACATGTTACTGACCGATGTAGCTAAGCAGAGCGGTCTTTGAATCCATCCCTGCTGCATTGCTGGCCAGGCAGCCGTATACCCCTGCGTCCTTCTGCACACTGCCCCTGATGATTAGTGTCCCATCTGGGATCATCCTGTGCCTGTAAAAACAATGGAATGTTAGCACCCAGAAAGTCTGAAGAAACGGCAACATTTTTGCACAACATTGTATGAGACCTTACTTACCTACTAGAGCCTGTAATGAACATGTCGTTATGGGTCCACACCATTGTAGGAGTGGGATAGCCTTTCGCTGAGCACTTGAGCCGCACCTCATCTCCCGTACTAAAAGTCTGGTTCGACGGGTTCACCGTTACTATTGGCCCGGCTGGCAAAGAAAAACAGGTGGATTTGAGTTCTTAATGTACAACATGCCCCAATACAATATACATATATATTATATATACTATTTCTCTTCTCCACTGGATCCCAGAATCACAATTATTGATTCCAGACTCTCCCGATTCTGATTTTACGATGTGTAACTCCACAAGGGTCTGCTTTCATTGTTACTTTTTATTTCCAACTGCCAAGTTCTTCAGAGGCCCTTGACTTTTTTTCTTTTGCCAGTTTCTGATTTACAGACTCTCTTTCCCTTTGTTCTGCTTTCCAGACCTGAGCAGAGGCACGGATTTGCACCTCGCCAAAGATCTGGGTGACATCAACGGTATATTCTCCAACATGAGGAAAAGGATTAAAGGGTTTAATTACTGCAGAAGAACGTAAACTTTTTCTAAAGGACCTACAGTCACTTAGTTTTCTATGGGGAAGCTCAACATGCTCTACACCTAAGAAATAAAATAAGGTCTTGTTACAGTTACAACTTTGAAATGGATTCCTTTTCTTAGAAAAGCACGTCCTGGAGTGATTTATTCGCCAGAAATAACACGGATTTTAACCACATTTCATTCTAAACTGACATGTAATGCGTCTGTAATTCATTTATATTTCCATTAAATGTTGGGAAGCATTTGTTTCTGTTATCACTTCACCTCAACTCCTCAAATATTAGTGTACTTTCATTCGCTTGGTTACAGTCAAAATATCATATTATTCTAATTGGTTGAAAAAAAATTTAAGATTCAAAAGATGATGCATGTTAATCAAATGCCCATAATTAAAAAAAAACAATTATTTAAACTTATTGGAAATGATTAATCTCTGTCACTGCTATGAACTGACCCCCACCCAGAATATGACTAATATCGAAGGTTTTAGGAGTCAGATGTCCACAGTGGTCCTTAGGGTACCAGCACAAGAACATACTCAGCAAAATATCGTCTTATTATTGTTATCAATAAAATAAAAAATCATAGTCATAGTTTTATTGTTTCCTTCTACTCAAGAATTGAAAACAAATAGAAGTTTTAGAAATTTGGGACCTTCTGGTATTATATCAGGTATGATTTAAATTCCAGAAAAGGAATAGAAAATACTTTCAATTCATTATCTTTCATTTCTGCTAACAATAAAACAAAAAAACTAGTTTTTCATTTCAGTTAATTTTGAAACAATAATTCAATTTCGAATTAGAACGTCTAGGATTCTATTCTACCATTCTTAAATACAGGGGTCTGCAAACCATGTTTGGAACAGCCCTCTAATCAATGCCAGAGACATATTTTGATCATTAAATTTAAAATATTTTTTTTATCCATATCACATCTGTATTTGAAAACAAAGGTTGGCTTTTATACAAAAATTTCCATTAGTTATAATTAGAAGTCGAAGCACTGGAACTATGGGCAAAAATCTATACCGATAGTTTTTCCGGCTTATGGTCCCCTCTCATTGAGAGAGTGGCCTCTAAAGGCAAATTACTGATGCTACATGCTGTTTTTTTACACGTGTGACTGCATGTAATTTACTATTTATAATAGTATTTAATTATACAATTATATTGATAATTGATATATTCATAGTTTTTTTTAACACATTTTCAGGCTTCAGTACTGTTTTTTTATTATTATTATTAATTTCAGTACTATTTTACATGTGCTTGTTTTTTCAATCAGTTTTTTTTTTTAAACTATAGGTTGATTAATCGATTATCGGCAAGTACAGGTAGGAACCAACCTAGCTATCAGTATTGGTAAAATCGATCGATCTCTAGTTATTGATAATGCTAAAATGAACTTTTAATGCTCTTTTAATAGGCGATATATATCTTAAAACGTAATTCTCATTTGTTTGTACTGTGCATAACAAAGCAATAAACTGAAGTAGCATAGGAGGCAACATTTAAAATCATCATGAAATCTCCACAATAATAGTAGTCACTATGTCATTTCCTGTTACAGACCAACCTCCATTAAAAAAGTAAATATGATGTGGCCCTCAAAGAAAAAAAGTTTTGACTGACTTGTTGCAAACGAAACAGCAATTTTCGATCTTGTCTTTGGTGTCGGACTTGTACCAGTACCGAGCCCACTGCTAATTCTAAGTCTAAACATGTGGCTGTTGAGCATTCGGGTTTAGCCTGGTCGGATGTCACCTAACATTCATTCTTGGCCTGGCTATAAAGCCGTAATTATCCCGAGTCTTAGTCACTAAAGCGCACTCTAATAGACACGGTTTTCCCTCAGGCAAGATATTTAACTGCTCAGCCAGCTCTCATCCCGCTCAAAAGTCGCCTTCTCATCCAGCCTATGGCAGCCTTACACACATTTTCATGCCTTTAATGTCTCCCTCAGACCTGTGCCTTACACGCAGTTTCTGAGAAAAAAGAATTCAATAGCATTTGACTGTCTTTAATAACAGATAATAATAAACCCGTGACTGGCTTTGTATGGTTCCGAAAGTCAGGAAATCCATGCTGTAACCAAGGGTAAGGAGCTAGATCGGAACACACACCAGAGAAAAGTGTGTATACAAAGTTGGGGCAGTTGTCGCTGACCTGTCCGGGCCTCACTATGTCAGCAGTCCCACTTCAAAGAGGTCATAATGACTAGGACATCACAGGGGTCTTAACAGGTGGTGATTACCTACTACACACACACACAGCATGTATGACAGCTGTTTGAAAGGCTAAGACTGACAGACAAGTGATCTCCAGTTGAAAAACTTGAAAAAGTAATAAATAGTGGAAATAAGTTTAGGGTAAAGTGTCTTCAACATTTATACAATTATAAGTTATACAATTATAAAATTATATTGTATAATAATCCTATCATTACTATTTAATTTTTTTTTAAATCTAGAGTATACATCATATAGTAAAAAAGTATTCACAAATCCAAAGGACACCTGACTTTTCCAAGCGTTTGTGCTTCTTCCCTAAACTTTTACCACAAACTTAGTTGCATACAATCGTATACAATGAGCTATAGACCTCAAACCCTATTGAACACCTTTGGGATGACTTGAAAGGGTACCCCGGGCCTTCTCAATCTTGACAAAATGTAGTGGAACATCTTCCCAGAAGAGTTGAAGTTATTATAACAGGAAATAGGGACTAAATGTATGAATTGGATGTTCAAAAAGGGGCACATAGCAATCTTCTGGTCAGGTGTTCACAATATTTTATTTTGTGTACACTGATTAAATCCTGTGAAGCGAAATCGAGAGAACACAAAAGATGACTCATGTGAGGAGGAGAAAGGGGGCAGGTGTTCCAGGGCGTCCGGTTAATAATGAAGCCTTCTAAAAACCTCTGCGACTGATTCATGTCTCAAATGGTATATCTAGCTGAAATACATAGCTGATATTTTGTATTTTTGATATAGAATCAAAAATTTGAAGAAAAAAATTATACATTCTGGGCAAAATGCATAAATGTGGGGCTGCAACAACCTTTTTGTTTGAGAACAGGAAATTAAATCTTCCAAAAGGTAGTATTGGAAATAAGATTTTGAGTTTAACACAGAGACTTAGCTCTCCCTGTACAAACCATGTGACACTGCATGGACGGAAAGCACAGCATTTGTCAGAGCGATCCGGTGCAGCTGTAAGTCATTTTCACACATCCAAGCTATTAGGGTGAAATACTGGAGCAGGGCTTTTCTGAAAACGAATCTGGTGCTTGAGACAAGTTGTGCCAGAAATCCTAGTTCCAGGAGCGTAAATCATACTGTGGCTTGTGAGGAAATCTGAGGACTCCCGTTCGAAATGGCTAGTTATGGAAAGCTCTGCCCCTTCTGGACATTTAGAATAACTTATACAAAGTGAAGAATGGATGGGAAGCCTATGCACTTACATTGTACGCTAAGATAGACACGAGAAGCCGAGACTCCGCCCTCGTTAGCGGCGACGCAACTGTACCAGCCGGCATCATCTGCTGTTACATGCTGGATCTCCAGAGAAAGGTTGGAAGTGAGACGAGAACGCCCGTCCAGTCGGACGTCCATGTTGGCACGTTGCCAGGTCAGGTTGAAACGTACGGTGCTAGCAACCACACAGGTCAGCAAGGCGATCGAGCCTGGCGACGCTGTTACATTGGAAGGTACAGCGATATCTGGTGGAGGCTCTAAACCCAGACAAACACAAATACAAATACACAAAGAATCAGCAAACACTTCAGAGATTTCTTCAGCTGTCCAACACATTTTTCTTCAACAGTGTGACTCTTGACAATTTTGCAAAGCCGATCTGATCTATGGCGGAAAAGGAAACTGCAAGATATTAGAATTTGAGAAGGGATTATTCGACAGAGACACATTAATTTGGAGGGAGGAAAAGAGTTTGGCTGTCACTGTTTATGCATCATGGAGCTATAAGTGGCCTCATGACAATTTGTAACATGTACATTACAGCACAGTGAAAATTTCTTCTTCACATATCCAAGCGATATTAGGAAGCTGGGATCAGCAATAATATAGCACCCATGGAGCACAAGGGGTTAAGAGCCTTGCTCAAGAGCCCAAGATAAGCAGGGTTTGGCAACTGTGGGGCTTGAACCTTTCAAGCAGTAACACAGAGCCTTAACCACTTTTGTCAAAAGTCTCTCTCTAAGAATAAGTACAATCCCTTTAATCCCAAGGCATAATAACCTCTAGAGAAATGAAATTATCTAAGAGAACACACTCCCCAGCCTTCAACTCAGACTCAGCAAGAACTGTTTTTGTTAAAGTGAACATGAAATAATACTGCATATCCAATTTCACCCGGGGAATGCTGAGCTCCTCTCATGTTGGGTTTTGGGGGCAATTTCACACTTGGCATGAATACTCAAGGATTCATTCTCATGCAGGGAAGAGCTGCCTCATTACATCTGCTTCGAGTGATTGTTTTTGCTCACGCACTTTTGGAGTGTTGATGTGAGCAGCTTTCACACATGCTATACGTTTTTTACAACAGATTTGTTTTTTTAAATGGACCAGAGAGAATGCAGATTTCACACTTTATCAAACCCTCCAACAAAATCTGAACATCTATAATGGGGCTTTTTAATTTGTCAAAAGAACATTACAGCACATTAAAAGTTTTTCTTAGCATATATCATATAGGTCAGAATGCATGAAATGGAACCCCTTGAGTACAGAGGGTTGAGGGCCTTGCTTAAGTGCCCAACACTGGCACCTTGGTTATACTGAGGCTTGAACTACCAACCTTCCGATCAGTAACCCAGGGCTACCACTTCCCATTAGGGCTTTGTTTAAAGCAGAAAGAAGTGGCAGCATGGCAATAGTAGGGCTTGAACCCCTAACCCTCCGATCAGTAACCCAGAGCTACCACTTCCCGTTAGGACCTTGCTTAAGGGCCCAAAAGTGGCAGATTGGCAGTACAGGGGCTTGAACCCCCCCGACCTTTCAATCAGTAAACCAAATCCTTAACCACTGGGTTACTACTTCACATAAGGGGCTTGTTTAAGAGCCCAAGAGTGGCAGTCTGGCGATATTGGGTCTTGAACCCCTGACCTTCTGAACAGTAACCCAGAGCCTTAACCACCGAGCTTCCTTTTAAAATGAGGGCCTTGGTCAATGGGCCAAGAGTGGCAGCTTGGCGATACTAGGGTTTGAACCCCCCGACCTTCTGAGCAGTAACCCAAAACTACCCTTTTTCTCATTAGGGCCTTGTTTAAGGGGCCAACATGGGTAGCTTGGCTATACTGTGGCTTAAACCCCTACCCTTACAACTGGTAACCTAGAGCCTTAACCACTCAAGGACAGCTTGGTCAAGTTTTGAACCACCAAACTAGCTACCACCTCACACTTCTACCTCCTACCCAATTTGACTCAAGATTCTTACCAGAAACATCCAGAAAGGTCCGGGCTTGCCCAGTTCCAGCACTGCTGATGGCGATACAGTCATAGAAGCCCTCATCTTTAAGAGACACCTTAGCTATCTCCCATGACACATTGGATGACTCGCTGTTTCAGGTAAACCAAAAGCAGAAAAACAGGGGACAAAAAACGTATTTTTAATACACCATTTAGCTCCTGTAAAGGGGGAAAATTCTATATTTATGGTATCTGAAGAATGCACCTGAAGATCTGGTCGACTCCCAGGCGCTCACCATCTCGGCTGAAGCGCAGGGTGAAGGGGATCAGACTGTCCACATGGCACGTGAGTTCACCCTTTTGCAAGTAGTAACCTGGAGTGGTGAAGGGCATGCTCACTTTTGGGGCACCTGGGAGAAAAAACATAGAAAAAAAAATCTTATTAGCTTCGAATCAGATTTCCATGTGATTTATTTCATGCTGCATGTTCTATGTAGAACCTGTGTCTGACCTGGAATGATGTTAGAGAACGAAACGCTAGAGACTCTCTGAAAGAGAAAGCCATCACGGTCGTAGCCAGTCACTCTGAGGAAGAAGGCTTCATTAGGGGGCATAAAGTCAGTGATGTTCCAGATGCCATAGGGCTTGCGTTCAGGATAGTAGTGAATAGGTAAGGTCTTTATCACAGCACCAGTGATGCTCAGCAGCTCCAGCTTATTGGCACGTGCGGGACGGGACAGGCCTGTCATGTTTAGCAGGATGAAGGTCGGGATGCCTGCGTGTGGAAATATGTGTAAGAACGAAAGTGAGATCATCATCTAATGTTATGAGGATTGAATAAAACACATTGCATTCTAAGAACATGATTAGAATCTCTTAAGTTTTTCTGTTCAAAAAACGTTTTTTGGGTTTAGGGTTATTGATTCTTTAAAATGTTGGGCGGAATTGTTTTACGACTACCTGGGGTCGTTTCTTAGTCTTGGACACCAGATTTTCTATGAATGTGTTTTGCCATAAAAACATTATTAAACCTCTATAATATAGACAAAGTCCTGGAACCACTTCAAACCTTGTACAGGCCTGCTGGAGGTCCTTTTGAAGTCTAACGTGTGCGTCCTGGAAAATCCGGCTCGGAAGTCGATGGTGCTCAAGCCTGTGATACGGACTGAGTGTCGACCCTCGCTAATCGTCTGGGTTCAAAATGGAGTAAAAAAAAAACAACAAAAAAACCTAAGAAAAACTTTTTAAATTGTTGTTTTATGTACAAATCGGATTAATGCATTAGAAGGTAATAGTATGGAAATTAAGGTGCATAACAGTCCAGAAAAGTCTTAATTACTCATAAGTCATATATATGAGGCCTGAATGATGTGGTCATTATGGTACCATATCTTCACTATGCACAATGAGACAGCTCTTAAAAACAATTTGGACATCCATTTCCACAGCACTCTTTCGGTCACATCTTTCTCTCTCTCTTTGACAACCCGAAGAAAAATCTAAATCACCCGAGGCCATGAATCGCCATCCCTCTCTCTCTCTCTCTCTCTCTCTCTCTCTCTCTCTCTCTCTCTCTCTCTCTCTATCTAATAACCGTCAAGGGCTTCCCGAACTTTGTTTTTCAGCCCCACCACGCACAACTATGGCAACCGGTCCTGAGGGCTGCTAGCATACTTTTGAAATTACAACCTTCCGAAAGCATTATCGCGGGGCCATAACAAAATGGCATACAAAGCCAAGAAGTAGTCATCGGCCAGGTCAAGTGGTCCTATAGGGTTACTCCTGTGGGAAGTAGACGAGAATACAGGAGAATTAAGGAGAATGGAGATGTGAAAAGAAAAGGGGGAAAAAAACTAAGATGTGCCGTTTTTACGTTAAAAAAACATTATAGAACAACACAAAAGCAAAAGAGGGGTTGCCAGATCATGGGGACCCAATTAAAAGAAAAAAATAGATTGAAATGACACTGACATCCTGTTACTGAGCAGGAATATTATTAGGTCCAAATCCATCCTGAAACAGTGGATTTGTCTGCCACAGTAATACAGTGCTGTGAAAAAATATTTCCTGTTTTTTTGTTTGTTTTTTTACAATTATTATTATTTAATTTTTTTGGCATATTAGTCACAATTAAATAATTAATTTCATACAACTTAACTATATTCCCCATATTCAATGATTCAGATAATTGGGTAAAGTTTTTTAAATGATGATTTCTTTATTTAGGAGGAAAAAAAGCTGTCCAAACCTGTCTGTGAAAATGTGAAAAAGTAATTGCCCCCTATACATAATAACTGGTTGTGCCACCATTGGCGTCGGGTACATGTCGCTGTGGAGGAATTTTGACCCACTCGTCTTTGCAGAATTGTTTTAATTCAGTCACATTACAGGATTTTCAAGCATGAACCACAACATCTCGATCCGGACTTTGAAAAAGGCCACTTAATTTTGAATTTTTGAGCCATTCAGAAATAGACTTGCTGGTGGGTTTCGGAACATTATACTGCTGCATATCCCAAGTGCTCTTGAGCATAAAATTAGCATTGATAGTTAAGATTAGTTAAGATGCTGAGATTAGATAGTTAAGATGCTAAGATTAGCATTGATAGTTAAGAAACAGAAGCCTCTACAAGGAGCGCAGCGCCAAACTGAGTATCCAAGGAGGGATAAAAACAAAGGAGGAGGGCAAAAAAATAAACATATGAAGTCATGGGAGGACAGAGGGAGAAAACATACGATCGGGGTATAAGAAGAAGTATGAAAGACGGCCTGCAGTTACACGAAAGGTCTCCAGGACAAAGTTTAGAGGCGACTATGTATAGTTCTAAGTGCAGCTATCAGGGCCCAAGTCGGTCCACGGAAAACATTCCGCAATTTGTTATAAAAAGGAGGCGAGAGCAACGCTCTCTCTGTTACTGCAAGTCAAACAAAACTCCCTCGCTTGGGCAGAGTTGTTTATCACTCGATTCCCAGAAGAAATTGCTCTGAAAAGACATCAATAAGTCATTTAGATTTTGTTATTTTATACTTTAGAACTGAACAGTGTCAGCTTGGTGGTGCTGGGATTTGAACTCACAACCTTTCGAAACAGAAGTCCCCCCCCC
>MU557582.1:220026-255607 GCA_024362625.1 Silurus asotus | reverse complement strand
GGGGGGGGGGGTAGTCCAGAGTTTACATACATGGATGCAATGTACGTTTGTTTTACAGCTGGAG
Source organism: Silurus asotus (assembly GCA_024362625.1). NCBI lineage: Eukaryota > Metazoa > Chordata > Actinopteri > Siluriformes > Siluridae > Silurus > Silurus asotus. The sequence continues at coordinate 255,543 of MU557582.1, read as the reverse complement.
TGTGCGTTTAGTGTTACATGTGAAAAAAGTCATTTTGGAGTAAATATAGGTTGGAGATGTGAACAAACAAAAGCATTTGATACGGACATAACAGAAGTAAGAGAGATAGAAGGAAAAAGATAGAGAGAAAGAAAGAAAGAAAGTACAGAAGTACAGAAGAAAGATCGATAGAAGAGGAAATCCATAGATGACACATGATGAGTCATGATCTCACAGCCGAAGTGATTGATGTTGAAGAGCTCAGGAACGTGTTGACAGCGAGACTGGAAATCTGAGACGCACAACATAACAATTCTCCTGTTTCATATGAACACCAGAACTAATCAATTCCATACAAAACACTGACACAAATATACACAAACAACACAAACAATCGCACTGATTTGTTCACACACACACACACGCACACACACACACATGTAGACATATACACAAACACACACACTAACTCACATGCACACACACACACACACACACACACAAGACAGAAAGCAAGATAGATAGATAGATGGATAGATAGATAGATAGATAGATAGATAGATAGATAGATAGATAGATAGATAGATAGACAGACAGACAGACAGACAGACAGACAGACAGACAGACAGATAATGTCAGTTTGTGAATGACACATCCTGAATGACAGACAGATAGATAGATAGATAGATAGATAGATAGATAGATAGATAGATAGATAGATAGATAGACAGACAGACAGATAGATAGATAGACAGACAGACAGACAGACAGACAGATAATGTCAGTTTATGAATGACACATCCTGAGTCATGATCTCATATGCATACACACACACACACACACACACATCTGTAAGCTGGGAGCTGACTGTCCTTTTTACAGCCATTCAGGAAATGTTTCAAAGCACAAGGGATGAAATGAAGAAATGAAAGAAAGCCAGGGTTCAAAAGGATAAAAAAATTTGAAAAATTGAATCAGTAGAAACATCTTTAAAAAAGCAGGCCACTGGGATGCTCTTTCACCTTCTTCTTCCAGCCCTGAATAAATACCCTGCAGATGTTGTCATTTATCATTCGCAACAGCACTTAAAAGACCTGTTGAATCGTCTACTTATGTAAGCACTAAAACACTGAAAATATTCTGATCTTGGACGAGGAAAAAAAAAGAAAAGAGAAAAAAAAAAACCCTGCATGTCACTCATCGCACGCTTAGATTTGGCGGTTCGGATTTCAGCAAAGAAAAAAGGGATAAAAAAGCAAGTGTAAGCACAGCAAATAAAATGCAATTAAACATAAAACATGATTGCATCTAATATCCTTTAATAGCAGTCTAGACGTTAATCTTTTTAACTGGGCCATAAAACTGTGAGCTGAAAAAGCAGGTTGGAATGTTTCATGAACTCCAAGCACCATCCACACCACTGCTACCACTACTTCTACCACTACATCCACTACTATCTCTACCTCCACCACTACAACTACCACTACCTTCACCACTACCTCTACCTACACCACTACCACTACCAACAAAACTACCACTACCTTCACCACTACCTCTACCACTACCTCCACCACTACCTCTACCTCCACCACTACCACCACCTCTACATCTACCACTACCTCTACCACTACCTCCACTACTACCTCTACCACAACCTCTACCACTACTACTACCACTACCACTACCTCCACTACTACCTCTATCTCTACCACTACCTCCACCACTACCACTACCTCCACCTCTACCTCTACCACTACCTCCACCACCTCTACCACTACCCACTACCACTACCTCTACTTCTACCTCTACCACTACCTTTACTACTACCTCTATCTCTACCACTACCTCCACCACTACCACTACCTCCACCTCTACCTCTACCACTACCTCCACCACCTCTACCACTACCCACTACCACTACCTCTACTTCTACCTCTACCACTACCTCATATCAAATCAAATTTTATTTGTCACATGAAATACGCTAGTGTTACGAATTTAAGCTCATTAGCTAACGATAGCAAATAATGAAAAGACTCAAATTTCAATCAAATAAAGTCTATAATGTGAAAATATACGTTCTATTTGCTTACGGGTTTATTCACCTGTTTGTATTTTGTGGTTAGCTAGGCCACTTTCCGTTTAGCTACCTGAACTTGTTTGCCCATGGATTACGGTGCACACTCATTTACAATCCTCACCACTAAACAATGATTGTGAAAATTGGAATGGCTATTCTGACTAGCTTTTCACTTGCTTTTTACTGACTAGCTTTTCACAAAGGGTTTTCGAATCAAAGGACATTGAAAACCACACAAACGATAATGATAAAACAATTATGGCTACAGTGCTCGCTTAGCGTTGTCCATAAAAACAGTTATGGGCAGCCATTTTGAGTATGAAGTAACTATAGCTTTATAAACAAAGAATGATTTAGATTACAAGGTTCAAGCAAAATGACATCAGTCTTTTTCTTATTCCGGGAATATTGTGTACCGATACACACACCGTGAAAAGCTACGTCTACGCAGTTGGCAAGGTTTTGCTTGTGCAACACCTGAGGCGCTGACATAAGCACATGTGCTGCTCTCAAATTAGGGGCCATTATGATATTCTTTGTTCGTCATTACAGAGATGAGACGAGGAGAATTATACCGTGTTTGGACACACTCCTGACTGAAAAGGAAAAAAAAGAGCCTCAACCTGAAGGAATTCCTGCCTAATGGCATCATTATGGGCCCGGGTGAATCCTCTGTCCTTGTAATCTAGTTGGAGCGGGGGATTCAAAGAAGACTCCAGCCACTAGTGGTGTCGAGAAGATGGTAAAGAAGGGGAATCCACCTCCGATGTGTTTGTAGATGTTGTGTTTTCAAGGTAAATTGATTACCTTGTTGTGTGAGCTATGTAGAAACTGAACGGAGGGGAGAGGGGACAAGGATCATGAAATATGAAGTGATAAGTCATTTATGAAGGATTCGTTTGTATTGAACGAGTCTTTAATGTGACTCAGAAAAATGAGTGTCTCAAAAGAGTAATTCGATCATTTTCTACTGCAAAGGGCCGCAAAAATGGTGTAGTTTACCTCTCGACTCTTCTAGTCGTTTTAGAGTAATTCGTTCTTTTGTCACGTGACTCCCAAAGAATCTATGCAATGCATTACACAGGAAACACAATTGGGAAGAATCTCATGAGTCTCTAGTCCGAGTCGTACATTCTTTTTACACATGACTCACATAGATGCCATGCAATAAAGAGAATTGAGCCGTTCATCTCATGAGTCCTCTGGTCCTAATCGTTTGTTCTTTTGTCACATGTCTCCCATATACACTATGGAATTATATATACATATATAGAATACAGTCAAAGTTTGTGTTTTTGCATGTGAGGTAAAATTTGATTGTATGATCAAAGGAACCAAAAAAAAGATTCAAGATTCGAAGAACCAAGTCACTAAAATGATACGATCTTCTCATCACTAATCAACAGCTCAAAATAAAGACATGGCGTGCAAGCGAACAATGAAGACGTGATTTTCTCCAAGAATGAAATGACATGACAGAAAAAAATAAGGAATGGATACAGAAGGAGCTTCCTTCCGCGAGAACAACACGAGACATGTGGACGTGCGACTTTGCTTTGGAAAAGAATAGTATCTTTAACTTCCGAAACAACAAACGCAGTTCCCGGTTGTCATCTGGCCAACGTCTGACAAGCGAGTCCATCGGGCGCCTGGTACAAAAAATTCCCGCAGAAGAAAAAAATCTTTCACAATAAGGGAACTAAATGCATTTGAAGGCTGCATCTCATCCATTGGCTTGAACCTTCAGGACATTCCTGGTGCGTTCTCTGTTTTGTCTAAGTGTGTGTGTGTTGAGGAAAAGGCCATTAAATGTGTGTACGCATGTGTTAAGGCACAGACGCCCACTGCTGCTCCCCCATACTGTGTCTTTAAAAAAGCCTTTACAGCAGTTGTTTGTATGTACGCATAAGCAAACATGCTGGAACAGGGAATGTGCTTCACAGGGGGTACATTTACAGGCCAGGGATAAGGAGAGAAAGAAAAAAAAGAGAGGGAGAAAGAGAGAGAAAAGTGCAGTCAGTGTAAGCCTGCGGCCACATGCTGTGCGCTGGAGATTTTAAAACCATTCTCGGGACACGTGAGGCCAACTAATAACGTTATTTCCCCCACAACCTCATGCCTGAAGGACATACCCTCATTTTCTCTTCCAGGTCAGGGTCATTAGATGTTGTCTTTTTTTTTTTTTTTTAGATCGGTGCGAATACCTTGAATTCTGGTTTTCTTTTTCTATCACAACAGAAATGGAAAAGTCGGTTTTCCATTTGGATTATTCTACTGAACACTGAATTCCAATTGGCCGCAGGATTATATTAATGCACTTAATTGGTCTCAATTAACAAAGCATTCAATTCTCCTCAACAAGACATTTAGGCTACGTCTACACTAATCCGGATAAATGTGAAAACGCAGTTTTCGGCTAAAAACCTTTGTTTCCGAAAGTTCCTCCTCTAGATTTAAACGTCTGAAAATGCTTACGTAGCTGTATCGCACAAGCGCAAATCGTAAGATGCTCCGCGTCATTTCCGCCTGCCGTTTATTTACTGTTTTTTTTTTAAATGTCGTGCCACGTCTATAAATGCGTCAACGCTTTCGAAAAGCCTCAGTTTTTCGCAATGTTTTCAAATGAAAACTTATTAGTGTGGACATGGCCTTAGTTAACATTTTTGAAAGGAGTTTTAAGCTCCAGTCCCAAGCAAAAATTCAAACTGCATGTGTTTTTTTCAGTAACGTCACAAACTGCGTTTTATTTGTTCTTATTAACTTCAAGGGGAAAAAAAACAAGAGTCTGGCAAAGGGACAAAAGCTGTTCTGACATAAGTGACGATGTTCCACAGCATTGGTGCAGTTTCTAGCCTTTTTGGCATCCTTGGCAAGATTCCTATTGGCAAACTGATGTAGTTCCTGGGGCATACCATTATAGGTGTTTAGGGTTAGCCAAGGCATTATCCTGCCAATTTTTCTAAAAGCTTTACCCACAAAATGTAGGATACCTTGTTGATTAGAAGGCCGGTTTCCAACAGAGACATGCCCTCTTGACTGTTACATTAGGTCAACAAACTCTTGTATTCTCAGTGTGTTGAAGGTCTATACCATGTTGTGTATTGATACCAGGATTGTTTTACCTCCTCCCCTTTGTCCTTTTCTATCAGAGAAACGTCTATCCACACCAGAACCCCCTCAAATATTCTCCAAACAGCATTACCCCGTCTTCCGGCCATGGGCCAGTTTGCTAAGTAAATACATTAGGCTAAGGTCACTGATTCAAAGCCAGCCAAAACAAACAGGTTTCACTTCCTAATCACGGCATGGGACAGGGACCAGAGGGCTTCAGCAACAGCCATTTCTCTTAAACCGAAGCGCCGAAATGCGCTTTGTTCTTGGTCCGAATTATGCACACGGACCTACGTAGAACACCTGCTGACATCTGTATGAACCCTATATATGTCCATTTTGAGCAACATGGAATGTCATGCAATATCCAAACAAATTCGACATCGCTTTATTTTCTTTGGCGACTACCGCTCGACTCGATACGAGCAATCGGCATGAAGAGCGCAACATGTTTTCGGTATGATGCGGCACATCTGGAAAACTGGTTACAAAGCGGCCTCCTCTCCGAGGGTCATATCTTTTCTTTTGGGTTGCAAATCTCTCTGGTTTCGTTACAGTGGATACAAAGTAACTGGATACCGTGTGCATCTTAAAAGTGATTCCTCCGAGCGGATGGAGAATCTATTTGGCATGCACCATTGCGATGCTTGTCATGTCAAACCCCAATCTGATCCCTGTATAAGATATCAAATATTCCTTCTTCCAAAACCCAGGATTCCTATGGTAATGGCTTTCTGCTTCTTTTACTGACCTACCTTGTTGCCATTGCAGTCATGTTTTCCATGTATTGGTATCGATTACATGCTATGGATAACGAAAGGGGTATAAAGAAATGTCCTACATTTTTAACAAATACTACAGTGACATCACCAAAAATAGAACCTCCATTGAGGACAAGAACGTACCCACCAAAAAGGCTGCAAAGAGACCCCAAAAGCAACATTCCAGAAAGTCAAAGAACATCTGTATGTAACAACAAACTTTGGACTATAGAGTATACAGACAGGGTGAATAGACAGACGCCTTTTCTTGCAAACAGATCCAAGAGCAACCAGTTAACTACAAAACGTGCAAAAATGTGTTCTGGTCTGCGGAAAACCAATTTTAATATGTTTGGTGCAATAAAGATCACTATACCTCGTATTGTGAAGCATGGTGGTGGCAGCTTTATGTTTTGAGGGGCGGACAAAAATAGGGGGCTTTTAACAAGGTAAAATAAATAAGGAATGATAATCAGTTATCACCCAAAATCCCCAAAAAGTGTCTGCTAGATCCAAAGCATAGCCCGAATGCATGTTTTTGAAGGACCTAGCCAAAATCCAGACCTTCTGTATCAGGAAACACCCTCACAATTACAAAGAGGATCTCAAATGTTTTCGCAGGAAAGACTAGGAAAACGTTACTAAATCAATGGCATAATGTGTTACTTTACTACTGATACATTGTGTACCTGAGGTACCATTGACAAGCAATGCTGTCCTTTTCTTCATCCTGGATCTGCATGATTCACACCCAACCTCTTAATGAAGTCTTGCTCTTCAATTGGAGATCACTCTGGGAAGCTAAGGATGCTTCCACATGAACATCCTTAAGATCCATTAAGTTACTGAGCAACTCAAGAAAGATGAAGATGGATTTGGTCTGTAATTATCAAAAGATTACTACAATGGCTCAAGATTGAAATTTGCATGCAAAGTTCTGAATTTAAGCACCTGTCACTGAACTGTACACTTCAACATCAAACTATAATGAATGGACATTTGGTGTCACCCAAATGAGGTCCCTTTTGAGTCTGGTTTCTCTCAAGGTTTCCTCCTCATGACGTGTTAGGGAGTTTTTTCTCCCCACAGTTGCCAAAGGCTTGCTCATTAGGAATAAACTTATTTGCACCAAACAAATAAATTCATATTTTATAACCTATTTGTCCCTGAAGATCTGCTTTGGGACGATTTCCAAAGATCAAACTGAATTGAATGGGTGCAAGAAAATCATTAGTTTAGGTGAATGCACACTTAGACAACCAGGTTATTACCATCAAAATGGTTATTTTTGTCCCCCCAAAAAAGTTTATTGATAGTTCGTAATTATTTAAAAATATATTTTGTAATACTGATAAACGAAAAACAGTCAGACATGATAGATTTTTCCGAGTTGATTCTTTTAAACAGGGGTTATAAAAATCTAAGATCACGAGATTAAAGTCGTAGCTAATAGAGAATTTCTGTTTATAGTAATAGCACTATATTTTGTTTATATTACATATCCTTCTGTAAATTTCAGTTTATAGTAATAACCTTTTGTATATTATGTTCATAGTACATGCACATCTGTAAATTACTCCTATAATACCATTTAATTAAATTTATGTAAATCATGTAAACACTGTATATCCTGCACTTGCTGCTATTGCACTCTGTTTAGACCCAAACTGCATTTCGTTGCCTTGTACATGTGTAATGACAATAAAGTTGAATCCAATCTAATCTAAACTGATCTAATCTAATAAAGTGGAAATATTTGGGGAATAAGGTCGAAATTATGAGAACAAAGTCATTTGTCTTTTTTTTTATACGACCAAATTCTACACAAACACAAATTCACAAACTAAATCACACCTCTGAAACCTGTTTACACCCCAAAGACCCCCTAAGCATCACCCCTTGGTTATGTGGTTCCATAAATATTAAAAAAAAAAAGAGAGAGAGAGAAAAAAGTAGGAATAAAATGGTGAAGAAACATCTGGATACCACTAAAACCCAATGCTCCTGGTGATCCCACAATTAAGCTCAAGTGTTAATTCAGAGTGTGTTTTGTGCGCTTGTCAGCAAACTGCCACATCTGTCGCACCTCTGGCAGCGCGCGGAGACACGCAGTGGAGACAGGCGCGCCTGGTCAACTCGTGCTTGGGATGTGTGTATGAGGTCAAAGAAAGCAGATGGTAAAAATATGAAGGTATGAAGGTATATGAGTGTGTGTGTGTGCGTGCGTGCGTGCGTGCGTGCGTGTGTGTGTGCGTGTGTGTGTGTGTGTGTGTGTGTGTGTTGGAGAGTGAGGAGGGGGATATTTACCAGGGTCGTGGAAAGGCACAAGAGCGAAGTTATAAAGCGGTCGCTTCGGGCGGCTCAGGGACGTCTCCAAGATCTTCGAGGCTCCTTCGATGACTTGCACCAGGTCGTCATACATGGACCCGGTGACATCAAAGACAAAGGCTAAGGTCGAGGCTCCTTGAGGAATTTGTTCTTCAGAGTCCTGGACTCCTGCACCAACTCCTGGAAGCACCACCAGGACTAGGACCAGGACGAGCACCGAAGCAAAGCAGCGACCCATTTCTAAAAACTTCTGAGAAGACCACTTTTTTTTCCCTACTGCTTCTCGTTTCACCAACGAGGCATTCGGAGGAAATGATGTTTCCCTACAATAAAATGTCTGAGATAATGAGATCGAAGCTCTAGAGGGGTTTGTATGTCTCTCCTCCTCCACCTCTTCCTCCTCCTCCTCTTCTCCTTCCTCCGGAGCTTGGAATGAAACTGCGCTCCTCTGACCAGCTGCTCGGGAACAACAGGAGCCGCGGGCAAATTAACGAAGGAAAACTAAGCCCTGATTGGACAGAGGGCGAAGGGGGCGGGGTTTCGAATACACACATATTCAACGTGTCTTTAGTTTGTAAATAAATACAAAAATAAATTCAACAATATTTCAATAGTCATTGTTCCTAAATTTATATAATATGATTTTTTTAGGGGATTTTGGAAGTGAAAAAAACTTTTGTGGACACCAGGCTGTGATTGGTGAACATCCCATTCCATTCCAGACTCTCACCAGCATCTCCTACGCTTTTAAACAGTCCAGTTTCACAAGATATGCTTTACATGTGTTGGAATGGAAGATCTCCTGCTCTAGAGCTCTGAATCCAACCCTACTGAACACCATTGAGATGATTTGGTTTAACTCTTCAGGCTCAACTTCAACTCCAACTCCAAAGTCAAGTGGAACATCTTCCCAGAAGAATGGAGGTTATAATAATAGCAAATAATACAAGGGAGCTACATGGTAGTTCATGGTTAAGGCTCTGGCTTATTGATTGAATGGTTGGGAATTCAAGCCCCAGTGGTGCCACAGTTTGGCCCTTGAGCAAGTTCCTTCACCAAAAGAACATTAAAATCAGGTCTCCACAAACCATGGTCCATATCGTGTACTAATTGCATCGGTTTATATAAAATGACAATTTTTAACAATATAAAGCACTGATTATATATGATAGAAAACATTGTGAGATGCTCGACTTCTGGATTAAGGTTTTCCCCATCTACAAAATGTAGCCATTAAGCTCCCTCTTTTGGTAATAAACTAAATTGCAGTATTAGTAATTTGAGGTACACACACATCTAGTCGAACGTCCTGCTAAATGTTTTTGCTCTATTATTCTGTGTTGAATCTTAAATCATTTTAAAGTGGCACAGAATAATTTTTTGGATCTTTTGTTATTTTTATTTTAATAAATATATAAACAAGAAAGTACACAGCAAAACAAGTCAACGATCTTTCAATTCAATATGGGAACACATTTTTAATATATAAATTGTGTACAATGTTTGGTGATGGTTTATTTGTAAAAAAAAAAAAAAATTATTAGCATGAAAACAAAAAACACATCCGACTGAGAACATGAGTAAGGACAACCATAGAGGACAAATGTGATACAATGATTTCTGGTGTACGGTGAAACCAAATACAAGTATTCTTCTTCTTCTTTCGGCTGCTCCCATTAGGGGTCGCCACAGCGGATCATCCGTCTCCATACCTCCCTGTCCTCTACATCTGCCTCTTTTACACCAACTACCTGCATGTCTTCCCTCACCACATCCATGAACCTCCTTCTTGGCCTTCCTCTTTTCCTCCTACCTGGTGGCCCCATCCTCAGCATTCTCCTACCAATATAATTCATGTCCCTCCTCTGCACATGTCCAAACCATCTCAATCTCGCCTCCCTCACCTTGTCACCAAAACATCCTACATGCGCTGTCCCTCTAATAAACTCATTTCTAATCTTATCCATCCTCGTCACTCCCAACGAAAACCTTAACATCTTCAGCTCTGCTACCTCCAGCTCCACCTCCTGTCTTTTACTCAATGCCACTGTCTCTAATCCATACAACATCGCAGGTCTCACCACAGTCCGATAAACCTTCCCTTTCATTTTTGCAGATACCCTACTATCACAAATCACTCCTGTCACTCATCCCCACCCACTCCACCTTGCCTGCACTCTTTTCTTTACTTCCCTAACACACTCTCCATTACTTTGCACTGTTGACCCCAGGTACCTGAACTCCTCCACCTTCTCCAGCTCTTCTCCCTGCAACCACACCACTCCACTGCCCTCCCTCTCATTCACACACATGTATTCTGTCTTACTTCTACTGAGTTTCATTCCCCTTCTCTCCAGTGTACCTCCACCTCCCCAGGCTCTTCTCAACCTGCTCCCTACTCTCACCACAAATCACAATATCATCTGCAAACATCATAGTCCAGGAAGACTTTATGCTTAAAGATCGGTAGCAGCACACTTCTTCTCCATTCCTCAGGCATCTTCTCACCTTCCAAAATCCTGTTAAACAATCTGGTTAAAAACTCCACTGCCATCTCTCCTAAACATCTCCACGCTTCTACCGGTATATCATCTGGTCCAACCGACTTTCCACTCTTCATCCTCTTAAACCTTATCTCCTTCCTTAGTGTACAACCTCTCATACAGCTCCTCATACGCCTTTTCCTTGACTTTCGCCACATCCCTCTTAACCTGCTGTCGCATCTCCTTGTACTTCTGCCTACTTTTCTCATCACTCTGTCTATCCCACTTCTGTTTTGCCAACCTCTTTCTCCTTATGCTCTCCTGCACTTCCTCATTCCACCACCATGTCTCCATATCTTGCTTTCTATTTCCAGATGTCACACCAAGTACTTTTCTAGCTGCCTCCCTGGTTTAGGGTGAAGGTTGGACTGCATCAAGGATCGGCCCTGAGCCCTTTCCTGTCCATCACCACTGCAAACAGGCAAGGGCTTAGGGCCGATCCTTGATGCAGTCCAACCTTCACCCTAAACCAGTCAGTCGTACCTACTGCACACTTCACTGCCGTCACACTGTCCTCATACATGTCCTGCACCACCCTCACATACTTCTCCGACACACCTGACTTCCTCATACAATACCACAACTCCTCTCTTGGCACCCTGTCATACGCTTTCTCTAAATCCACAAATCCACAATGCAATTCCTTCTGTCCTTCTCTATACTTCTCCATCAACATTCTCAAAGCAAATAAGGCATCTGTGATGCTCTTCCTCTGCATGAAACCATACTGTTGCTCACAGATAGTCACCTCTTCTCTCAGCCTGGCTTCCACTACTCTTTCTCATAACTTCATGGTGTGACTGATCAATTTAATTCCCCTGTAGTTACTGCAAGACTGCACATCTCCTTTATGCTTAAAGATCGGTACCAGCACACTTCTTCTCCATTCCTCAGGCATCTTCTCACCTTCCAAAATCCTGTTAAACAATCTGGTCAAAAACTCCACTGCCATCTCTCCTAAACATCTCCACGCTTCTACTGGTATATCATCTGGTCCAACCGACTTTCCACTCTTCATCCTCTTAAACCTTTTCTCCTTCCTTAATGTCCAACCTGTCACACCAAGTACTTTTCTAGCTGCCTCCCTCATCACTCCTGCAGTAGTTGCCCAATCATCCAACACCTCCTTAACACCACTGAGCCCCTGTCTGACCTCTTCCCTGAACCTCACACTGCACTCTTCCTCCTTCAGTTTCCACTATCTTATTCTTCTTTCAGTCCTCACTCTCCTCCTCTTCTTCTTCGCCTCCAAAACCATCCTACAGACCACCATCCTATGCTGTCTAGCTACACTGTCCCCTGCCAACACCTTACAGTCACCAATCTCCTTCAGGTTGCATCTCCTGCATAGCACATAGTCCACCTGTGTGCACCTTCCCCCACTCTTATATGTCACCCTTTGATCCTCCTTCTTCTTAAAATAAGTGTTCACCACTGCCATTTCCATCCTTTTAGCAAAATCTACCACCATCTGCCCTTCCACATTCCTCTCCTTAAAACCATACCTACCCATCACCTCCTCATCACCTCTGTTTCCTTCACCTACATGCACATTAAAGTATGCCCCAATCACCAATCGTTCTTTCCTAGGTACACCATCTACCACTTCATCTAATTCACTCCAGAATCTTTCCTTCTCCTCAATCTCACAGCCCACTTGTGGAGCATAGGCACTGATGACATTTATCATCATCCCTTCAACTTCCACCTTCATGATCATCACCCTATCAGAAACTCTCTTCACCTCCACTACATTCTTACTGTACTCTTCCTTCAGAATTACCCCTACACCATATCTCTTTCCATCCACACCATGATAAAACAGTTTAAACCCACCTCTAATGTTCCTGGCCTTACACCCTTTTCACTTGGTCTCCTGAACACACAGCATATCTACCTTTCTTCTCTCCATCATATCAGCTATCTCTCTCCCTTTACCCGTCATAGTACCAACATTTAAAGTACCAACCCGAACCGCCACTCTCCTACACTGCTCCTTTTTCTGCCGTCTCTGTAGACGTCTTCCTTCTTTCCTTCTCCTCCTTCGGCCAACAGTAGCCTAATTTCCACCGGTACCCTGTCGGCTAATGATACCTGTGCCGGTCGTTGTTAACCCGGGCCTCGACCGATCCGGTATGAAATTCTCATTTGTGATCCGCATATTTGATTTGGCACATATTTTACGCTGGATGCCCTTCCTAACGCAACCCTCCCCATTTACCCGGGCTTGGGACCGGCACTAAGAATGCACTGGCTTGTGCATCCATAATGGCTGGGTTAAACCAAATACAAGTATTAATTAGCCATAAATAAACAAAAAGATGAAAGTGGTGTAAAGTATTTGAGCAAAATGTATTTTCTTACAGCACTCAAGTAATTTCTTGGCTATTGTCGCTTTAAGTTTTCCTTAGGCGAAAGACACATGGGCAGAGATCCCCTGATGCAAAATGTCTCAAACATAACCACTGATATTAATAGAAACCAATCATATTAAGCAGGTTATATTATGTTCAGACAACAAGAACTATAATGGTGTACATGCATCATTGTCTGTATATTTTCCTATTTTTTTCAAATCTTTCAAAAAGATTGATAGATCATAAACATATATTTTGCAATTAAAACACAATTTATTATATTGTTCAGCTTTATGTTTAAAAGAATTTTAATGAAATAATTATATATATTTTTTAATATTAAATATTTGATCTTTGATGTTTTTACACCATGGTTTTTTTTTTAACAAAAATATTAACGGACTCCATGCAGTACCGCCACAGACCGCCTAGAGGTCGCAAATCCTCGGTTAAAAGACCCATAGGTTACAGAAATTAATGTTTTTTTTCTTCTCCTGCAGTTGAAGCAAATGTACACAAGAGGGAGCCATTTCACTTGTAAAAATCCCCCTCTATGCCTCAGTGCGTCTGTGAATAAGTAAAAGAGAGCTCAAGGGCATTTAGACGAGCAGGCTTGAAAATATTTTGGTATATATTTAATCGAACCGTAACAGTGTAATAGTACTTTGTGCACTCGAATGCTTCGAATGGTACAAATGCTTCTCATGGGTATTAATAAATCCAAACAATCCATAGTGTCCTTTCACACATTTCTATGAAGATTATTTGCATTGCAAATGGTCTTTTCTCAACTCGGAACACGGCTGATGGACCGAATTTTCAGCTCAGATGTTTTGTTTTGAGACGAGCTTCGACTGTGTTGATACAGGTGCGATCTTTATTTGCCAGAAGTGATGAAACAGCACAGAGATCAGCCGTTGGACAGAAGCGTTCGTTTGGCATTGAGGGACTTGGATCAAGGCCTGGAAGTGTGTGTGTGTGTGAGTGTGAGTGTGTGTGTGGGAGTCTTGCAAAAGCTGCCTTCCTTAGTGAAAGATTTAACACAGTACCAGATAGATATGAGTACATCAGAAAAGATACACTGTATTGACAAAAGTTTGTGGACACTTGATTATAAGATTCATATTCAGCTTTTTAAACATCTACTAGACTTTGTGGAGATTGGTGCTCATTCAGCCACAAGGGCTTTAGTAAAATTATGTTCTGATGTAGCTGAAGAATAGGCTGTGTTCCAAGACCTCTTAAAGGTGTTCAATAGGGTTTGAGCTCTATAGCAAGAGATCTTCCACTCGAACCCCGGTGGAACATATCTTCATTGAGATGGCTTCGTGCAAGGCATTGTGATGCTGGAACAGGATTGGAATGCAAGCGATCCAAAGATGTCATACAATGGAAGTCTCCTAGATTAATGCTATAGACATCCTATGGCTGAAAAAAGACTGGTGTCACAATACTTTTGACCATACGATGTACATTTCATGAGATATAACTTTCCACCCGATATATTTTTATTCTAATAATCATTACTTTTCACGTGCTGCTTTAATTTCTATGCACGCTTTCTTGATTGCGCATACCCGTATATAACCCCTGTACATTTTGCCATGCTAGTTTTGATTTGCTTACTTTCTCACGGAACGGGGTTTAGCATGGAAAAAAAAAACACAGGACTAAAGCCAAAAAAGCCAGAGATTATCCATATCGAGTGCCAAAAAAAAAAAAAAAAGAAAAGAAAAAAAACGGTTCTCCAAACTTTACGCAATAACATTGGAATATTCACTAGAAATGAGTAATCGAGTAATTGAGCAAATCCAGGACATGAGAAGACAGTTTATGTTGTGAAAAGATGTTTTATATAATCATTATTATAATTATTATTATAATCTTTTTCCACTAGCTCACTTCTCAAAAGGTCATGAGTTCAAATGCCAGAAATGGCATTAGGTACGTATTGACAACCTGCCATTGTACACCAATTTGTGTGTGTGTGTGTATGGATTGAGGGTCACCATGTGCCCTTCAGCCTCGAAAACAAGAAGACGCGACATGCAGTCCTGCCAAACCGAATACCGTATCAACAACACAAAAGAGCTGCTGCACCTTTATACCCATATCATTCAATAGGCCTAATCCTTTCATCATTCCACACCTAATCCCCATTGAAGACTGTTTTGTGTTGTAGCACCAGTAATACGCATCAGCGTGGCTCACTGCGTCTGCACAACGCACACCACGTACTGTAAACCGTTCCCTGACACACGCATCGCTGCGTCTGAACCAACGGCGGCTTGGTAAAGCGAACAGGAAGTGACATATGAGAGAGTATTTACACAGCCAGCATTTAGACCAAACCAAGGAGGTAAGACGGGTTCATAACTGCCCGAATAACAGTCTGAAAGATCATTGGATCATAAAAATTTCGAGACTAACCACCACAAACCATCACACACAGGACACAACACTACAAACCACCAAGAATAGGTCAAAAAAGAAAAACGCCACAGAATGTAGGTCATATCCAAAAAAAAAAAAAAAAACTACAATCTGTTACAAACCACCACAAACCACCATAAACCACCACAAAGCATCCCACATCTCTGCAAACTATCACACATCTCTACAAACCACTACAAGCCACCACAAACCTTTACAAGCCACCACAAACCACTTAAACCACCATAAACCATCAGACATTTCTACAAACTACCATAAACCATCACAAACCACTAGAAACCAGGACACCACTACATACCAATACAAATCAGCATAGACCATCGCAAAATAACACAAACAACTGCAACGATATAAATTACTGCAAAAATCTACAAACCATCACACACCACTACAAACCATCACAGACCATTACATAACAATACAAATCAGCATTAACACTCGCAAAATAACACAAACCACTGCAACCATATTAATTACTGCAGACATGTACAAACCATCACACACCATTACAAGCTATTACGCACCATTACAAACCATCACACACAACTACAAACTATCACACACAACTACAAACCATCACACACCACTACAAACCACTTCACACCACAACAAACCATCCCACACTATTACAAACCATCAAACACCACTACAAACCATCAAACACCACTACAAATCATCACACACCACTACAAACCATCAAACACCACTACAAACCACTAAACACCACTACAAACCACCCCACACCACTACAAATCATTGCACGCCACTACAAACCACCTCACACCATTATAAACCATCACTTTCCACTACAAGCCATCGCACGCCACTACAAACCATCACACACCATTACAAGCCTCAGACACCACTATAAACCACCTCACACCACTACAAACCATCACACACCACTACAAGCCACCACACATCGCTACAAACCACCTCACACCAATACAAATTATCACACACCACTACAAACCAACTCACAGCACCACAAACCAGCTCCATGAAGACATGCTTCACATGAGTGGAAGATCTTCTAATATAGAGCTCAAACCCTACTGAACACCTTTGGGCCTCCCCAGGCCTCCTCACCTCACCTACAGCTACATCAGTACCTGACTTGCATATTAAAGCTAGCATATCAGGACTCTTCTACAATAACAGTATGGCCGCTAGCTTAGCCTTGAGGCCCTAAAAATCAAAACACCACGAACAAAAAATAATCACAGAGTTTAGACTAAAGCCTGGCATTCATTCAGGCTCGTTGAGCCCTGTGTCTGGCACCACACTCATTTCCGTCTCTCTGTCTGACATGCCAAACAAGAACACCACGTCCATGAGAATGGCCTTTGCTGTGAATGACCTGTCACTTTAGTTTGGGTGTGTGTTCCCAACAGAGTGCATACACACAGATGTGATTAATAACATAATGCCCTGGGAATTTTTATTTTTATTGTTGGCATTCCAGAATGACTCGACCAAAAGTCTTCGATATAAACAGTTATAGCTTTAATAACCACACATTAGCATCATTATAACCTGCAGGACATTACAGACACCTTTACATACAAATAAATGTGTTCTATAAGGAGACGATCACAACCCGATGCAATCCACTATAAATGATTGCAAAGCCGACCATTACAAACCGCATAAATCACTACGATATACTGCAGACCACTACAGTCCATCACACACTCTTATAAACCACCACCTCTTGTGCTTATTATTATGTTTATAGAAAAATTGTTGTATAATCAAATTTTGCATTTGCAACTTGGAAACCCAAATTTGTTCCAGCGTGATGATACCTCTTTGCTCAAAGCGAGCTCCATAAAGATATGGATTACATGGTTTGGAAGGAAGATCTTAAATGGCCTGCTATTGAGCTCTGATCTCAAACCTACTGAACACCTTTGGGATAATTGTGAACGCTGAGTGAATCTCAGGGATCCTCCTCACCTATAGCAGTACTTGAATTTATTAACATCCTTGTGGCTGATAAACTCAAATGTCCACACTTCAAAATCTAGTGGAACATCACATCTTCTCAGAAGAGTAGGGGGAATTATAAGAGTAATTTTGACTAAATGTGGAATGCGATGTTTAAAAAAAAACAGGTGTCCACAAGCATAGATCGTCAGCATTATAACTATTGTCTCCCTTTTTTTTTTCTATCACTTAGTATTGAATTGAAAGCATGTGTTTTTGTGTGTCAGTGTATTTGCATGTTTCATGCAACCGCACTTTCACTCCGGGAGCGGATTTCCATCTCAAATACTTTATGGCGTAATCCACAGGTCCTTCCTGCACTTCTAATGTACATTCGACACGGGGAAACACGATACTACGAGGTTGATCTCGTGACGATGGTTAACGGTGGAAGTGGGTCCTGGAACTGAGTGATCATTTCAATTTCCTGGTCCTGGTTTTAGCTTAGTTGTCGTCGAAAATGTTTAACCAGCAGATGATGAGCATTCCGAAAAAGACCTTGAATGCTGTTACAATCCCTTGGTACGCCTGTTCTCATAACAATACGGGTGTAATGTACACCACGAGTGTGTACCAGCATGTACTCCCAATGTCCCAAATCCGTGCATGCATGAACATAGACGATGTCCTCCAAAACAAGCCTTACTTCTCCTCCTATGCACCCGTCTTACACCTGCATTTATAAACACACACACACACACACACACACACTCACACACACACACACACACACACACATATATCCTGCTGTTCAGGCTGCAGCTTCAGTGTTGTTCTTGTACAGGTAAATACGGGTAAGACCATATATGAACACGTGCTTGGAGGTGTTTAGGTGGAGATATTTCTCAGGGCATGTCCTGTCATTGATAGCCTACAGCGGAGGATGAAACACTGCTTTGTTTTTTTGTTTTTTTTTGCTGTAACCAGTTTGTTGTCGCCTGGAAAATATCAAAACGTGACTTGAGATTTGTTGCTTTTAAGTGTTTTAGAAAAAGTTATTTATACCATCATAAGGATTTTATAAGGGTATTGGCAAAAGTCCAACTAAAAAATCAGTCTATATGGCTGAAAGTTTGTCTTTGTCCAAATGGATTTTTTCCCTTCCTGGGTTAAAGACAGATCACTAAATACAATAGTTCTCGTGTTCTCAGCTACTGTTTAAGAGGTTTGCAAAGAGCAAAATATTCCACTGCTGTATAAAAGAGAGAGATCATTTGAGAGGGTTTGAAAATTATGAAAATTATGAAATTATTTTTCTGGTATCACTACTTTTTATAATTTTTTTGTACTTTTGCAAAAATAAATGTTTTGTTGTACTTCTTATATTTTTAAACCAGGCTCTTTACTTTAGTTTTAATCTATTTATTTTTCAATCATATTTAATTTGTTAGAATTGTGTCATTTCCTGGCTCTCACACATCACTGTAAGCTAATTTACAAAGCAGACAAGAAGCAAGAAAGAAGTCAACAAGAAGTATGAGGTTAACGTGGATGAGACAGAGGGAGTCAGTGATGTAAACTCAGACTCAGAAACATTCCTGATCATCTGATCATCATCATCTTTCCTCTGCTTGTGTTCTATATGGTGGATGTTCAGTCTGGATACATTCATTAGGCAACACAATTTGAAATTCGTTTTGTATGAATTCAATAATACAAAAAATAATTAAATAAAAATAAACGATTAAATAAAAATGTATTAATGCGTGAGTAGCGCATTTGAAATAAATTCATATAAAAAAGCGCAACACACGTTTTTTTCACGACATCCTCTCCTTAATCAGAGCTTTGTTTATTTTTTAATCACTCAACATTTGTTTTTCTGATGCGTCAAGTGTTAAATCAGCACCAAAATCCACATGGATGAACACATTTTACCCTCTGGGGTCGACAAACTCGCAGGCGTGTTTTGTGGCATTTTTTCCTGATTACGCCGAAAGAAACTTAAATTACTATTTTTTGATCATACAGATAAGAGCAATACATCATTGGACTCTGTAAAGGGTCTAGTTTTATTTTGTATACACTGCCATCTCGCTTTACAAACACATCAATAATAAGCAATCTGAATCTCAGTGCATGTTTGCCTCACAGACATATTACATATATGTATAGAAAGCTCGAAATGTCTACTTTTAAATAAACCAATTTACCAAAACCAAATTATTTTCTGATTATGTAAACCATATGAAAGTAAGAAGGTATAGTTTCTCCGGTATCACCTCATTACCCATCCGTGTGGAAACAGCAAAAGTTCCGTTTGGTGTCCTGATGATTTAGGTTTAAGTTACGTTAAAACACAATAATTGCTTTAAATTTTTTACAAGAATATTTAGTTTTCATGCTCTATGTTGAGTTTGGTTTCACAAATAATTAACATACATTTGCATAAAGCGTCCATATTTGTCCATACCCATGTTGATTAGTATGTTGAATAATGTACAGGACACTAAAACAAGTAGTGGTAATGGTTACTTTTTACTTAAGTACATGTCAAACCCCAAACTTCTTTACTTTAACTTGAGTAAATAAGTGTATTTAGTACTTTAACTATTACAAGAATATTTCAAAACATGAGTATCTGTACATCTCCTTAAGTAAAGAACGTGTGAACTTTTGCCACCTCTGTCAAACACACATTCATAAACACACAGAAGCACTCGGAAATCTGTCTGACAGAACAGAATTCCTAGAAATGCATGTGTGTTTATGCTGGAAACACAATCAGGCTGATTATTAACCAAAATACAACGATCCCGACAGGGCTGTAAACTGTTATAGCCCAAAATAAGTAACATGTCGATCTTTTGCCAGCTTTTATGTTTTAAGTACTGTTTACACAAAACACAGGTCCATTCATTCAGTCAGGAAGCACCTTATTATATCTTGATCCTGGTTAGGGTTGGAGCTAGGGCAACACCAGAGGAACACAAGGTGGGAATACAACTTGGATGACAAGAATCTGGTTTCTTATTTATCCTGGTCAAGGATGTTCCAAAACCAGTGGACGCATGATGTGTGAATACAACCTAGACGGGGATGCCAGATCATCAGATCATACCTTGAGAACTGTTAATACACTCCATAGACCCATTCCACATTTAGTCCCATTTGCACTTTAGTCCCATTTGCACCTCCACTTATATCGGAAGATCTGCCACTAGCTTTTGTGGTGCACATTCAGCTACAAGAGCATCAGTAAAGTCTAAAGTGATGTAGTTGAGGAAGTGATGAGGCCTGGGGTCTGAGATTGTGTTCCAATTCATCCTAAAGGTCTTCAATAGGGTTGGAGCTCTATAGCAGGAGATCTTACATTCAAACCTATGTAAAGCATGTTTTCCAGGTATGGCTGGAAAAAGTCCAGTGTGGTTTGAAACAGCATATAAATGTATTGACTGATAACTGCCTCTGTAGCCTAATGCTAACTTTTTTCATATAACTAGCAAGCTCATGTTTATTTAAACATCTGGCCACATATTCAGCCAAAATTTTACACATGATCCTTAGGATAAATTATAAGCAATTACAACTAAACATCAAGTTTTTAATCAGAAGGCTATCTGGCTATCTAGTCTAGCTCAATCGGCTAGTTATTGGCTTATGTAGCTCGCATGATTTACAGATAATTCTCATATTTGTTCTTTTGGAGGCATTCAAAAATGATGAAGAAAACCTGATGAATTAGAAGCAGGAATGTGTATTTGTATCCTTTGTCTCAGACAGACATTTCTGCTTCTGGCTGAATTTTTTTTGCACCAGATGTGGAGAATTGGGCTTTTTATTTTGATTGCATCTTGAAATTTATTTGGTAAGAATGTGACACACACATTCTAACCAACAGGTTTAAAATCCTCCCGGATTAAATGTTAATATTTGAGATCATAATATCAAGAGATCAATATATATATATTAGCATTTCCTTATATCGTGTTCTGTTTATCTGAATGTGCTGAGTGGCCGTTAGGGAAATTCAGTCATTCTTGCTCCATCCGGATCAATCGCAGGCATTTGGCCAATCCGTTCCGTCACCTTTGCGACCCAGAGAGATGACTGTGCCTTTGGGAGGTCCGAAATCGAGTTTCAGCACAACGTTCATGCGGTTATTCAAACAGATTATACACATGTAGCTTCTGACAAACTGATTTGCTTCCTATAGCCCTGGCAATCGGAATACAAAGGTTCATTGACTGATCTTTGAAACTGATTTATCTCGCATGTACCTGATAAGGGTAAGTACTGGAGCTGCGTTGGGCAAGAGCTTTATCTTCTTTACAAACCTTGAAGATTAGCGTTTTCTTTGCTTAGGATCTGGAGCACCTAGAATATTAGATCTGAGACTGTAATGTTCTCATTATGGAACACTCATAGGAGTCTCCAGTAATCAGGAGATGATTGGAGCTGGTGCTTAGGTGTATTTTTTACTAAACTTTGTAAAGATTCTTTAAGTGGTTCTTCAAATGTTCTTAATGTGACATCTCCATGATTGGATTTTCAGAGAAGGACAATAAACCTCTGTGAATACAATCTGGAAAAACATTTTCTTTCCGAACAAATCTCTCTATTGTTGTATTTGTTTAGCTAAAAACCAGGTGGTATCAAAAAGTTTAGAGACTAGCTCTGTTTACAAGAAAGTACATTATTTATATGCCAAGGTTTACACACTATCACGTTCAAAATACTCTTCTTGTACAGCAATATAGCGCTCCCAGCGTTCCTGCCCCTTCTGGATTGCCTCCTGGAAGTCTTCATTCACTGGATCTCCGAAATGGTGTCAAAATGGCGACTTTTTAGCTTGATCTTCATCTTTGGGAAAAAGGTGAAGTCCAAAGGAGCTGAATCTAGAGAGTAGGGTAGGTGGGAAAGTGAGATTGTGTAGACTGTTCTCTGACAATCATCTTGCACAAATTGCTGAAAGGTTTCGACATTTTTGGGGGTTGAGCTTTCGAAAGTCTTCCTGATCCCTCCAGTGATGTTCTTTCGCTTTTAAAGCCCTCATTACTAACCTGTGTTCAACTCCACTTGCCTCAGGAGACAACTTTCAGCACTCTAAAGTTAAGATTCCCCATCCTCAATACAATGGATAGTGGATAATGGATTTCTCTATACAACAGAGCTCTAGAAGAAGTCCTTGAGTGGAGGTGGGCAGTTTTGCCGCATCAAACCCACAGAAACAAATGTCAGAACGAACGCAAGCTGATCGATTGACACCTCCGTTCGCTATTGTATATGATATTCTTAACAGTTTTCGAAAACGCTGGGCGTCAATGCAAAGCAAGGACTTTAAACAAAAACGAATCCAAAACAATACGTCTGGTAATGTGTCCTTGAGGAGATGTAGATGCTACATTTTTAGATAATTAAATTAGACTTTTCAATGGAACACCTCGGCCCAAAATTGAGAACGTGTCCCCTGCTTTCATCCTCTCTTCACCAGACATCATTCTCTCCTCCCTGCTGTCAGACAGACGCATCCCGACACGTTAGCATGACTGGATCAAGTAGCCATAGTGACAGATGTACTGCCTACTGCTTTGATTCATTTGATAACGACGAGCTGAGAAGGACGATGAATAATGGCGTCTGAGGCGACGGTATTAATAGAAGTATACACTCTATACATGCAATATGCTCTACGTGAACAGGTCTGCCCATGCAGATGAGAATGTAAATAAACGAACCGAGTTTCCTTGAAAGAAATGCTACGTTCTTATCAAAATAGTTAGGAAACAGAAACCAGGAAACGGCGGTGCACTGTGCACTTTTTGCCGTCCGTTTGTCCCTCACTTTTAAACAATACTTTAAAGTGGACTATTAGACTGTATGTCTATACACTATATGGACAAAAGATGTGACAATGTGTGGACACAAGATTGTGATTTTGGGGCATCCCATTCCACATTTAGTGCCCATTCACTATTATAATAAGCTCAACTCTTCAGAGATGTCTCACTAGATTTAGTGAAGATTTGTGCTAATTATGAAACAGATGTTGAGCTCTAAAGAAGGAGATCTTCCATTTAAACCCATGGGAAGTATATCTTCATGGAGCTGGCTGAGTGCACATTGTCATGATGGAAAATGTTTGGGTCTTGTCAGATATATCTTGTCTTGTCAGATATATCTTGTCTTGTCGGACACATCGTTATTATTACACCATCACTTCGAGAGACAATGCACTGCTCGTGCTTATTAGATTTGTTGTCAAGCTAATGGTTGATATTAGATTATAGCCTCCGGGCTAGCTGAGGTGAGGACGTGTAAAACAGCCACTCAGACAGCTCATAAAGGTCATAGAGGAGGGCTTGCTTTCTCAACCAGCATTTCAAAGTCTAAATATTGGAAGTTTAAGCGTGGTAAAATGGAAAAAAAAGGATTATGAGGGAAACTTTTTTATACCTGTCCACAATTTCTAATATCATTAGTACTATTTCCCCACAGCGTAACAAGATTAGTACTAAGACAAGTTACGAACGATGCTGTCAATGCATTATGCAGTGCTGTTAGCAAACTCCACGTCTCAACGTATCCACGTACCTCATCATTACGACAACAGAAAGCGGCTACGGTAACCAAAGATCGAGCGACGCAACGTGTGTGTCTTGCCTAGTTCAGAGGGTACCTAATTCCCGCTAACTGAGAGATGACATTAGGTCATGGTGCCACACAACGCGCCAACAATCACACTTCCTTTTGTTGTGTTGTTCTACAAAAGAGAATATAAAACAAAGCTCAGCGAAAACAAGGCAGCAGGACAATGGGAAGGCTCAGGGCTGACCCAGTTTGCTGATTAATCACAGAAGAACGAGAGATAGAAAAGGGCAGGGAGTGCAAAGGAGAGTTAGGAAAGCTCAGAGGAACGATACGTTCATGAACATGTGATCAGATCACAGGTTAACAGAAAACACTTGTTTCACGCCTGACTAATGGGTGATATGGTGGTACATGGAGTACAGGATATGTTGACACTAAATGCTTGCGTCCCATGGGGATCTACACTACGTTATTAATAATAAAAATAATGCAAATACAAATATGGAGTGAAGTTAGTGAAGTTAAAGCAAAAAATTCTCTCCAAACGGAAATCCTTCAGTAATGTAAAACACAGTTAAGGGCCTTGCTCAAGGGCCCCAAGTGTGGCAGATTTACAATACCAGAGCTCAAACACCTGACTTACAGATCAGTAACCCAGAGCCTTAACCACTATTCTACCACCTCGATCACAAGTTTTCCTGCTTTGAATCCCAGCTAACAGCTAAACCTTTATACTAACATTTCAGCTGATGAGACAAAAATGGGTCAGCCACCAATCCTGTTAATCCGATTGCACCATCATGACTACAGGCAAAACAAAAGCATTAAATCCTGACTTGATTCTTAATCACACTTTATTTTTCTGCCAACTCACAGCCATCTGCGACTATAATAACCCACACGGTGATAACTCATTACTCCTCTACTGCGACGTTCTCAGGGGACTTTGTTAAAAAAACATGTTATTCACAGGCATTGGAACCGTTGGGAACGTGTACGGTGAATAAGAGCCCCCTGGATGCGCACGGTACAGGATAGCACCAGGTCCCGAGGTAACGACCAGGGCTGACTTGTTAACGAACACGACACGGAAAGCTTAACCTCTTCAGTACAAGTATTAACAATGAAAAAAAAACGATGACTCAGCGCTGACATGTTTTGTCTGGCACTTGGCCAGACTTATTTCCTCGGTACATATCGTGCATTCATCGCAGCATGTGTGCATATCTGCACGTTAATGCAGCCTCTTATCTACCTTTTATCGCCGCACTTATCACTCTTGCTTTGTGACACGGGTTTTATGTGTTGTGTTTGAATGGAACGGGTTTAGACGGGTGCAATAAGTATCGAGTCATACTACTAAACAAGTCAACGGTAAACAACTTGCACAGTGGATCGTTTTGTTTAACGTATTTAGCGTTTTCTTACCGATTTGGATAGAATTCCCATCTCATTTTTAAACATCATCCAACATGTTTCCTCTGAGACATGAGAAACCGGCCAATCACATATTTTTCTTACTTTTTTCATACTAGGGGAGTGGTAGCTCAGCCAAAGTTTGCATGGCTTTTTTTTTTTCGTCTACATTCAAGCCCAAAGAATAATTGTGGCTTAAGGGTCTTGCTCCAGAAGCTAGCACAGAGACTAAGAAACGTTCCCAGCACGATCCTTTTGGAGCAAAATACTCCGTTTTTTAGTATTTCCAGTAAGTCGGATATAGTGGATTATAGCCAGAGGTGGAACGAATTACAATTTCTTGCGTTACTGTAAATCAGTAGTTTTTTTCTGCACTTAAACTTTCTTTCAGCTTCTCCCGTTAGGGGTCGCCACAGCGGATCTTCCGCACTTTTGATTTGGCACGTTTTTACGCTGGATGCCCTTCCTAACGCAACCCTCCCCAATTTATCCGGGCTTGGGACCGCACTGAGAGTGGCTGGGGATGGTTCCCTGACCGGGAATCGAACCCGGTTGCAGCGGTGGGAGCGCTGTGTCTTAACCACTAGACCACGGGGGGAAAGGGTTTTTTTTTTTTTCTTTTTTTTTTTTTTCCTTCTTCTTCTTCAGAAAAACATTTTAAGTTTTTTTTCTGCACTTAAAATCTGTAATTTGACTTTTACTTAAGTAGGTTTTGTATTGTACTTAACTACATTTGAAATTGTATCTGCTACTTGGTAAAAAAAAAAAAGAAAAAGAAAAAAAGAACAAACACGTTAAACTCACAATAAAGAAAGATGGACAAGACAGATTTCAGTATCACCGTATGATAATAACCTCTTGTGTTTATCTTCACTTTTGCACCTTACACAATATTACTGTAATATATATTGCACCTTGGCACTCGTTACAATTATTGTATATTTGCATATTTATAATAATTTATATACATGGCTATATGCACTTCTGGTTAGATTTCAATTGCCTTTCAATGTCTGTGCAATGCAAATAAAGTTGAATCGAATCTAATCTAAAAATAAGAGGACTGTAAACAAAGAGGGTACTTGTAAAAATACTTGTACATTTTTGTATAGCGGCAGTTGGTGGCGATTTGAACCCCAGATCCTCAACGTAATAATAACTGCTGTGATAAAGATTAAAGCTCATATTCACCATCAGTATGTTTTCCACCATGAGAGAGTCTCCAGGAGAGACAACCATGTGCCTTTCTGCTTTCCGAGTACAATGAGGCTCATCACTGATTATTTTCTTTTAACTGCACTTCCTGTGATGTTATATTCCTTGCTTAGTTCATTGGCTTGGACGGTGTGGACAAAAAAAAAGATAAATAATATACAATCAGTAACTCTTGTCATACCACAAGAGCATTAGTGAGGTCCAAATTGTTCTCTGTTTCACTTCTACTCCGGCCTTGTCTTTTTGGAGCTCAATTTGTGCATGTTGGGAAATGTATAAAACATCCACGATTGTCTATTTTGGGGGATGAACCACTTACATTTGTGATGTGATGATCTGGTGTCCTCACACTTTGGGCCAGATATTATAGATTTTTTTCTAAAACAGAAAAACATTTTCATGTTCATGTTGCTGGTAAAAGGTTTCTGGATTTAGCTTCAGGTCAGCCTCTGGTTCCCTGTTTCAAAAAAGGAAATACATGAACATATAGCAAATCATGGTTCATGTTTGGTGGAGACAAAACGTGTTCAAGGTTTACGGTTCTTCTTGGTCACATACATGTGATACAAAGTAGTGAAAGGTTTTTTTTCTTCTCTTAGTTCCTCATCTCACAGACAGAAGCACACCTAATTTGGTATGATCACTGGGGGCAAAAGCTGCACTAATGTCAAGAGAAAACAAAGAACAAGCAAGAAGACAAGATCTTGATTAGAGTCCAGCAGTGATCCTACCTAATTAAATGTGCTAGATCAGGAACCCTTTGGTAATATGAAGAAAATATTCAAGTGTGTTGCAAGGATAGTAATAGTGCAAAATGTTGCGAAACTTTTTGTTTTGGTCTTTTATGTCCCTACTAACATAAATCGGATGCAGGAGACACATTTGGGAACAATAGAAATCCAGGCAACGAGCAAAAACGCACTGAATATTCTGTCCTCCACGTGACCACGCCCCCTACACGGTCAACCCCTCCCTCCTTTCCTCAAACCACGCCCATATCCCTTCTCACCCCTTCGCCCTCCCCATTGCAGCCTGTACTTTTCCGCAGGCGGGGCTTGGGCAAGTGACGTCAGCAACTGCGCTGGCTTCCTGTTAATAAGCGCGCGCCTCGCCCCTTTCTCTAACCTCCACGAGAACGTGTCTCTCTATTTCGCGCGCGCACACGCTTTCTATCGCACGTCGGTCTCGCGGACACAGGAAGCGGAACCGGAGCAGAACCGAATCGGAACCGAATTGTCGCCCTCCTGTCAGTTCGACGTTTTCACGTTTTGTCCGACAACCTCCGTGTTGAACCCAAATATGTCTACCATCGCCTGCTGGCAAACGGATCCGGTAAGAGCGCGCGCCGTGGATGTATCAGTTTTATTAATTTGATTTAACATTTGATACAACATTTATATCGAGGCGTAATACGTATTCTTTGGTGTGTTTTGTTAAAATATTTTTTTTTTTAAATAAATAATATCGTTGCTCAACGACGGAAAGCCTGGTGTGCGCGCGGGCTGGCACGGTCACGTGGTTTCCTCTCGCGTTTGCGTATTTGCATGTGGCGGATGAGGCAATAGTCAAAGAAGTCATTTCCCTCAAAACTTTCTAAAAAGCCTTTTTTCCATAATTAAAAGATACTTAATTGAGGATGAAATCACGTATTACGCAGTGTTTTCACCTTTTATTTTATTTTTTTTAAAGGAAACACGCGTTACAAACCGGTATACTTACATGCATAATGTATGCAACTATTTTTATCTAAAATTAAAATACAATTTTTATTCTAGAGAAGTGTTTTTTTTTTTATATAAATAATAAAACACAAAAAATACAACTAAATGAACTAAGCTTGAGAAGGCCGTACACGGTATACGAACTTGGGGCGGATGATTGACAGTCGTTCTGACCAATAGGATTGCTTCTCGTTGACCAGCACTGGCCTATCAGCATTCAAGAAGGGGTTGCTATGCGGTCTGGAATGGGATTTTATTCTTGTTCTATACAAATCAGGGTGTCGAGGCATTTTTCCCTTGTTTTTAGGCTTTGTAACATATATATTATTGAGAAATAATACGAGTTTAAGTCATTTGATATTTCGACAATTCGTACAATAGCAGAACAATAGCTAAGGGTCTTTGGTCTTCAGTGCGCATGCGTGCAACGCACGGCCAGACAAAGACTGGAGTATACTGCACCACTATGGTGTGTGTGTTGTGTAATGTGTGAGGATTGTTGTTGATTACTACATTCATGTGATCTGTTCATCAAATTGGTCCCAGAATGAGGCATAAAGGTTTCTTTGAGATGAGATTGCTTTTTTTTTTAATTATTATTATTATTGGAAAATGGCAGGCTCATTAATTTCTATAGCAAGATCTACAGACGTTCTTGGAGGGTTATGTTTTTTTAAATACCAATTTATGCAGGTGAAGAGGCTGGAGAAAGAGAAATGCGAAGAGAAGTCGGACACGTTGGGGAACCCAAGACCTGAAATATATTTAAAGAAAAAAAGTTGTGAATTGCTTTGCAGGAAATGACCTGGAAATGTTGCTTCAAGGTCAACCTTATATTAATGCACTCTTTCTGATACGTTATCATTTTTCCGACGTGTAATTCGAGTCGGCTGATAAGCCATAATACAATACAAATGGTGATCTAACAAAGAAAATGAGTTTATTTAACGTCCAGCAAACAAAGGAGCCTCTGTTATTCAGTATTTTAAAACGCTCCACCTCTTCGGTTTGTCTTGGAAGGGAAAGCTAAATCGTGAAAACACCTGTTTATAGGTATTGTATTGTGAAGAATCGGTTTCACAGCCTTCCACAATGTTAAATCTAACTATGAATTGGATTCATTTCTCTGGTACAAGGGGAATAGAACGCAAAATACACTAACGGTGTACGGTTATTGACAACAATGATCATCTCTTTTCCCCAGTTGCCTTTTATTTCGTACTTCATATCAAAGAAAGCGCTCTCTAACCATCCTGATCGATGCCTCAGGGCGCTGTGAAAGCTACCCGGCGCTTCGCACTTCCCCAGCAGCACTTAATATAAGTAATCGAGGGTTAATAAAATGCGGATCCTGTATTCAAATCAAATGCTTCTTTTAGTAGCGCGCTACAGTAACAGGCAAAATTGCTTTATTTGTTTTGGTTCTAACTATGGAGCTGGTCCTGTGAGCGAATAGGGGGGGGGACAGGCTGAGAAAGAGAAAATGCAAATATTGGCTCCTGGTGTGCAGAATTTTGTATAAAAAAAATAAATAAAAAAAATTATAAAATTTTTTTTCTCCCCTATTAAAGGGAATTTTTTTTTTTTTTCGTGGTTTATTTTAATCGTTCTGGAAACTTCTCGTTTAGGCAAGTGATAAAAGTCTACCCTGAAATCTGTTCTCTTGAATTTACTTATTTTGTGGAAGAAAAAAAATGTTGCAATTTATTTTGAGTAATAAATGATTCACTTCCACTACCTCATCTTTTTGCCCGCTCTGTACATTCTGTCCTTGCTCTTTATTCCCCCCCTTTTTTTCCTTTCTTTTTTTGTGTTGAAGTTGCATAAGCCTGGCACGTATTTAAAAAAGCACATGCGATGTAGGCACGAATGTTTTTCCATGCTATCGCTCCAATATGAAAGCTTGCTCTTTAAGATCAGCCTCATTCCCCCTGAGATGTTTCTTGAAGCAAACCCGTAAATATTTGTATTTTTTATACACACGACAGCAAGCTAGGAAGGAGTTTTTTGAGAGAATTGGAAAAAAAAATCCTACGTGGGTGTACGAGTAGCCTGAGGAAGGGTCCCATGGTAGTGATTAGTATAATTAATCACACGCGTGCGTCTGAGCGAGAGTTATTTTTTTCCCGTTCGTTCGGACATAACGTTCCGCTCGTGCTCATCATTTCACTGTTTTTCTCCCACGTTGTGTTAGTCTTGACTAAATTCTTTCAGTCAGCAGAACAAGTTGCTCTTTATGTCCCTGTTCTCCACAATGCAATGCTTTGAGGTCAAAACCACAATGCAGAAGGATGCACAGTGACTCTATCGCTCTTGTACTTCTCCAGAACTGATGTTTATTCTCCCGGTTTCCTGTGGCCTTACTGTGATCTCTTAAACAAAGAAAAGTTTAACAGCATTCTATACTGTATAGGTAAAAGTTTGTGGACACCTGAGCATGCTTCTTTCTGAACATCCCATTCCATATTTTTTTTTGGGAAGATGATCCACTAGATGTTTTGTAGAGATTTGTGTAAAGTCAGGTGTCCCAGTGCTTTTGTCTAGAGTGTATATGTACTGTATGGTGACTGATTCGAGACTTGAGTATTTTGTGCGTTCATGCCAATCGACGTCTTTAACACGTCTTGCGTGCGGGAGGAAATTATCTACTTGCTCAATAATGGCTTTTTCTACTCTCAATTTAGCTTGAGAATTATATAAAGTGCAGACTGGGTCTAAGGAAGTTTAAGACGTGATCACATAAATGCCCTTTTTAAATTTTTTCCCCCCCTCTTTCCTTCCCCTTTCCTGCGCGGTTGCACAACTTTGTAATTGCTTGTGGAAATTTTTCCGGCTAAGAAAAGAGTTGAAGGGCGTGTGTGTGGAGTGAGTAGGGTTGTTGCACGGCCAATCAAGATTATGGCGGTGTCAGTTTTGTATTAGGAGTAGGATCTTAATCCCTATTAGCGGCTTGTTTTGGTGTTTGAGGCACATGGAAAACGGAGTGCAGAAACAAATTTTTAAATTCCCTGTATGGAGAGAAGTTTGTGGACACCCGAGTATGTGCTTCTTGGCCGTGCCACTCAAATTCAGCCATGTGGTCTGAGATGCATCCCATATTCAGCCAATTTATCCCAAAGGTGTAGAATAGGGCGTGAGCTCTATAGCATGAAATCGTGCTTTGTGGGTCTCAAAATTCAAGTCGAGGGGAAATTTCATACTCATTTAAAGGCATCATATATAATTGTGTGGATATATTTCAGGGAGGAACCACAAATGTTTGGAAAACAGTCGTTCGAGTCTATATAGTGAAATATAAAAAAGGATTGAGTTGCTACACAAGCAGCATCACGATTTCACTTCAGGTATCTGTGACAAACAATTTGCCAGAGTTCAAATATATAAACGTTCAACCAGTAGGCTTGATGTGGAAATGCAACAAAATGATCGTATGAGGAGTCGTAAGGGAATATAAACATTTTTCTTTCCCTTTTCGCAGGTTATAATACACGACCAACCTAGAAAAGGTTCCATTCTATAGCCAACGGGATCCCGAGGACTTGATTACAGTCGCTCTAAGCCTGAGAGTTTGCGTTAGTGCGGCCGCCCGCCCTTCCGTTCGCTCGACGCTCGCTGGTCCCCTGGCATCACCTCTGCCAACTGCTCAAGAGGGGAAGGAAAGACCTGGTTGTTGAAGACATTTTCTACAAGGATTACAAAATTTCTGATTAGGTAAGAAAATATAAATGTGGTGCCAATCAAGACATTTAAATTTAAAGTATGGGTAGTTTTTTTTTTTTTGGTAATTGAATAATTACATTTTTTTTTCCCCCCATTTTTCAAGGCGTACCATCCAAAATTGCAAAAATGATCCCGAACGGATATTTGATCTTCGAGGACGAGACGTTCCTGGATTCCACAGTCGCCAAGATGAACGCCCTTAGGAAAAGCGGACAGTTCTGTGACGTCCGACTGCAGGTAAAAAAAATAATGAATGGGAGAAAAATAATCGAGAATGGAAACGTTTAAGTTCTCCCGATTTGCTTAGTTACCGTTTCCATAGCAGTTTTGTTAGTGAGTTGTGTTGCTAGCCCAGCACCCACCCTCCTCTCTCCTCCTTCCCACAAGCACCATGCTCAAGGCAGCCCCGAAGGCCAAAACTTAAACCCACAACCCCTGGATCACAAGTCCTTACCCACTAGGCTACTCCATGTCTTTATTATAGAAGGCAATTATTCAAATTTAGCGCTTGTGAAAGCAGAAAGGGTGTTTGCTGTAAAAATAAATAAAAAATTCTTCTCACAACCAGATCAGATTCACGTGTAAATCTAGTCACTATTTGAATGAACAATAATTCACTGGCTCCCAGGGTTACAATGCAAATGTGAAAATCTGGAGTGAGTGTTGGAACATTTACGAACAAACGCACATTTTTTCAAAGAACGGAATTGTTCGATGTGTAGCTGGATCTCTACAGATGTGGTGTATGCCCTTAGATAGAGATATATATAATATAAAAAAAACACGCTGAACTCCATCGGTTGCTTACAGTTTGTTGCAACCTGGGGTCATGTTTTGCTCGCAGCACGCCGCGTGTCTACAGGGTTAAGCTTGGTCAATCCTGAAATACGAAGCATTGTAACAAATGACACGAGGGACAAAAGATGAGCCTTTATTTCAGTAGACCGGCTTCCCGGAACCCTCGGGTGGCTGTAACCCAAGTGCAGCATGCATTAGGTTGCTAATGAAGGGGAAACACCTAGAAAGGCCTGCCCCAGTTCTTAGTAGAGCGGTTACACAAGCATGCTGGGAGGCACCCTTTTTTTTTTTGTTTTGTTTTTTGTATTCCAGACTGGTTGGCTCATTTTTTAATAATAATGGAGCTGCTGCTGGGAACCACTCATATGTGATTGGCTTTTTGTTGACCGGTACAATCGTTGTGGGAATCTGGAACAATTAATAATTGCACATGTATTTTTTATTGACTCTCCTGAATCAAACCCCCCCCCAACCCCCCCCCCCCCTCTTCCCAACTCCCTAATAGTAGCTGTGCATGATTTTAGTATTGACTCACTGTAAGCCCCACCCCTTTCTGTTGTCTATTAGTAAATGAGCGTTTATTTAGATTTTAAGCCCTGCCCTATCCTGCAGTTTCATATTAGTAACCATGGATGCTGATTTAAAAAAAATTTAATATAATGACAAATAGAAACCACCACTGAGTGTAACTCGTATCTAGCGGTAACCTTTTGACCCTTGTCCTCCTCCAGGTGTGCGGTCACGAGCTGATGGCGCACCGTGCAGTGCTGGCTTGCTGCAGCCCGTACCTGTTTGAGATCTTTAACAGCGACCTGGAGCCTCACGGCATCTCCCATGTGAAGTTTGAGGATCTGAACCACGAGGCTGTGGAGATCCTTCTTAACTATGCCTATACTGCTCAGTAAGTATGGTTGGGAGATTAAGGGGGCTGTCTATTACCCCAGGGTAGAGGGGGATGGAGGAAAAGCATGGGTATTTCTAATTACAGCCATATAGTCACATTTCTCCCCCCCCCTTTAGATTGAAAGCAGATAAGGAGTTGGTTAAGGAGGTTTACACTGCAGCCAAACGTCTTAAGATGGAAAGAGTGAAACAGGTAAAGCGCTAAAATTGGTGCTAGACCATGTAGTTTCTCATTGTTATTCCTATAAAAAAAGAGCAACAATTTTGTCTTTTTTTTTTTTTCTTTCCCTCAGATTTGTGGAGAATACCTGCTCTCTAAGATGGATTCCCAGAACGCCATTTCCTATCGCAGCTTCGCCAGCAGCATGAGGGACAATCGTCTGCTCGCCAAGATCGATTGCTTCATCCAGGAACATCTTTTGGAGATCTCTGAGCAGGAAAATTTCCTCAAACTGCCTCGCCTGAAGGTGGGAGTTTTTATTTATTTTTTCTTCTTCTCCCTCTTGTGCCCTTCCCCCATTCTTGAATGTATTTTTTTATTGAATGTGTGCAGTTGGAGGTGATGCTCGAGGACCACCTGAGCTTGCCCAGCAATGGGAAGCTGTACTCGAAGGTGATCAATTGGGTGCAGCGCAGCCTGTGGGAGAACGGGGAGCCGCTAGAGAGACTGATGGAAGAGGTCAGTACTGCGCTCCTCTTTAAGCGTTTCCTCTTCTCTCCGTTCCCCCGCCTTCTTCCAACACCGATTCGATGTTCATGCGGTCTGTTCACTCATCCCACAGCAGGCTTTTCGATGCTTTGGTTCGATCTGTATTCCATGATTTTCTTTTATTTTTCATTCCTCTTGATTTTTTTTTTGTCTTTCACCACAACCCCTCCCCCCAACCCCCAGATGTTTTTATTTTAAGAGTATATATTTTGCAATAGGTACAGTGCGGGGCTGTTACACACTCTGCAAAGTTCAGGTGAGCAGAAAAAAAAACTAAGCCGCCTGTTCGGGCTCGGTGTCGTACAGTAAAAGCTCAAAGCGACCGAGAGCCTTTTGTTGTCTCAGATTTTTTTTTCCCAGGTGTGTGTAAGAGTGAGTGTGTATGTGTACACTTCGAGGGCATCCAAACTAACAAATCTTCCTCCCCGTCGATTTCTTTTTTTTTTCCTTCTCTTTAGGTTTATTAGAGAAAGCAACTGCAGGACTCTGAGCTGATTGAAGAAACCACGGCTGGGGGTAATGAGTCAGGAAAAAGAGAAAGAAAAGGCAGGGAGCCACAGCCAAAGGAGAGCTGAGCCCCTGTTCATTTGACGCAACACACTCGAGGGTCCTGTTTAGGACACAGCCCACCAAAATTGGGGGAAAATATTCAGCAAGTTCTTAACGATGCTCCTTCATTTCAGTCGGGTTCATGACATCTGTGCATTTCCATTTCGTTTTCTTTTTAACGCCGCTACTATTTGGCTGTTTCTTTTGTTTTTGACGATATCGCTCGAAGAGCCACGTCCCCGCGGCTATACATGAGGCGGTCAGTTTCTGGATTTATGTATGATCTCGGTGTATCTAACCTCCTCAGTTGAGAAGAGCTGAAGGGTTTTCCACCTGGTGGCCATCCAGTCTAC
>MU557582.1:201493-220013 GCA_024362625.1 Silurus asotus | reverse complement strand
CCCCCCCCCCCCTTTTTTTTCTCTATCTGCAATCTTTAGTACTTCATCGGTTGCAAAGATGCCAGCAGTGTGTGTGCGTGTAAGATTGTGTGTATCTGAGTGAGTCGACAAAAAAATAGCGCAGCGCGAAAACCTTGGAAGTGCCAAAGAAGAGCTTTTTTCTTTCCTCCTCGCATTTTTACGAACAAGCCTCCGAACAGAAGCCACATTGTGTACAGGCTTTAAAATGGATTTCTCAGCGTTCTGCAGACATCTTGCGACGTCCACCCCCCACTCGCTCTTCTCCCCCTACCCCTCCATCTACACAGCTCCCCCCCTTTCTTCTCCCTTTCTTCTCCTCCTCCGGGTGTGCTGTTGCCATGGAGACCGCCACATGGGTTCTTGTGTCGCTGTGTGTCTTGCAGGTGCAAACGCTGTACTATTCGGCCGATCACAAGCTGCTCGATGGGGGCCTGCTTGAGGGCCAGGCCGAGGTGTTTGGCGCTGAGGATGACCGCGCTCAGTTTGTGCAGGTACATAAAAAAAAAAAAACGGCACCAGACCAGTTTAGCCCTGCCATACAAGTACAGCGAACGCTGATAAAAGATTTTTTAAATATAAAGTCTTCGTTTGTGGGAAAGATGAGGATCTAGACTGCCCTTTTTTTTTCTTTTTCTTCAATGTCACCGTAGTACCTTCAACCTGATTTGTGATCGTTAGTACAGAGATTTTGTCCTAAGGTTGCGCCATTGTAGGGTTTTTTATTTTTTTTGGGGGCCTTAAAAGTAAATGTGACTGTCGGAAGGGTCTTGGGAAAGGGTATCTGTAGCTGCACTGTGCATTTTTTTAGAAAAAGACCCCGCGAGAGAACGTTCACAGGCAGCTGAGCAACAGTTCTTCCGGCAGCCTGTCGCCCGGCTCGGCCAAACAGGAGTGGAAATACATCGCCTCCGAGAAGACCACCAGTAAGTGTCCTACTCCAGTAGAACAGATTTTAAATGAAACTCAATATTAATAAAAAAAAATGACCAAGACAAACAAATTTTGTTTACGCTTACAGACAGCACGTACTTGTGCTTGGCGGTGCTCAACGGCGTGCTGTGCGTCATCTTCCTGCACGGCCGGAGCAGTCCCCAGTCCTCGCCCTCGGCCACGCCCTGCCTGCAGAAAAGCTTGAGTTTTGAGGCTCCGCCCCTGGAGGAGGATCAGGAGCGGGTGATGGCGCCCATGCACTACGCCCGCTCTGGTCTTGGCACCGCCGCACTAAACGGCCGACTGATCGCTGCGGGTAGGTGGATGTGAACTTGGCCGAGCACTTTATAAACAGGGTTTCTGCGGGGTCTAAAATGAAAAAATCTAAAAAATCTGGCTGTTCCCCTCTGACCTCTCTAAACAACAAGGCAATTACATGCCCCAAATTGCTCCTCACTTTATTTATTTATTTATTTATTTTTTCTCTCGGTCGTAAAATCTGTGTAAAGTCCAGAGTTTAAAACAAACAGTTTTTGAAATGCTTTGCTCACATAACCTGGCAGTCATGTCCCCAGTCTGATGTCTGAACTTTTGGCTTTTTCACGCATTATTCTGGTACCATTAGAATGCAGCATGAGCCATCTCAATGAACCTCTCCACCTCTGCATAAAATCTATTGATACAAAAAGTGATGGATGGAAGGAGTACAAGTTGTAGAACCCATTACAGTAAAAGTCTGTACTGCTTATTAGGTGGTTATAACCGTGAGGAGTGCCTGAGGACTGTGGAATGTTATGACCTGAAGACGGACAGCTGGAATTTCATCGCGCCAATGAGGACACCTCGGGCCCGCTTTCAGATGGCTGTGCTTATGGTACGTATCACCAACACAAGGAATTGTGCCTATAGCGGTACACACAACTTATGTAACTCAGTTTTTAACTTCCAGTTCAGTACAGCTATTAATTTTTAATTAACATTTATACAGTTTACATTTTAAATAAAATGCCTCCTTGGTTAAATATATAAAATATTTATAAAAATAAAATATCAAATTAATGCAAGAAACTTTATATTGATTAAACGGACATTGTCTAATAATTTTTTTTTAACCGCTGGTATTGTTGTGTATGTGCAAGTTTAATAATAATAAAACAAAGTTAATCTGTGCTCAAAGAGCGAGGCGGAGAGTAAACAATCTTGCCGTCTGCCATTTAATACGTTCGTGAGGGGAACTTTATGGACTGTATTCCATATATAAAAAGAAAAGATTGCATATGAAATGGTTTGGTATGAATATGTGCAAGTCATCAATAAACACTTCTCCCCAATCAGGGTCAGCTGTATGTGATGGGTGGCTCTAACGGTCACTCGGATGAACTGAGCTGTGGGGAGATGTACAATCCAAATTCGGACGAGTGGACCCAAGTGCCAGAGCTCCGGACCAACCGCTGCAACGCAGGTATGTGAACAATGAGGGGTGCCCTGAAATCAGAGGGATTAAGAATCCTCTTGTTTTGAACAGCGGTTGACTTATTTTTTTTCCCCCCAAGGCGTCTGTTCTCTCAACAACAAGCTCTATGTTGTTGGTGGATCCGACCCCTGCGGACAGAAAGGTCTGAAGAACTGTGACACTTTTGACCCTGTGACCAAGGAGTGGACCAGCTGTGCCCCTTTAAACATCAGTGAGTGTGTTTCCTGGCTTCACGTATCTCTTGGTCCAGACTAGCAGGCTAAAATCAGTGTTTTTATGCATAGGGAGGCACCAGGCAGCCGTTTGTGAGTTGGACGGTTACATGTACGTGATCGGAGGAGCAGAGTCCTGGAACTGTCTGAACAGCGTGGAGCGGTACAATCCCGAGAACAACACCTGGACCCTGGTTGCGCCCATGAACGTGGCTCGGAGGGGTGCCGGCGTGGGCATCTACGCAGGTAAATCTGTGAAAACTCACTACGACATAATTTGCGCATCCTTGCCTAGCGGAAGTCTAACGTAGTGTTTGTCTTCTCTCACAGGAAAGCTGTTCGTCGTGGGGGGCTTTGACGGCTCCCACGCCCTGCGCTGCGTAGAAGTTTACGACCCGGCCCGCAACGAGTGGAGGATGCTGGGGAGCATGAACTCGGCGCGCAGCAACGCCGGCGTGGCCGTGCTCAACAACCTCATCTTTGCGGTGGGCGGATTCGACGGCAACGAGTTCCTTAACACGGTCGAAATGTACAACCCGGATCTAGACGAGTGGAGCACGTCTGCCGAGGCTTTTAACAGCGCCTGATGGACGTGATCGAGCGTGGGGTGGGGGGTGTTGCTGGGGAAGGTCTCTCTCAAACTAACAGGCTTAGTGACGTAATCGTGCTTCGTAATTGTATATGTTAATTGGGGGGAGGGGAAAGGGGTGGGGCTTTTGGAATTTGTGTAGGTTATCAGGGAGGATGTGGTCTTCAGTGAAGACTAGAGATCAGGAGGGTGGGGGTAAGTTCAGGGAAGGGGAAGAGGGCAGAAAACTTGTGCTGTAAATATTGTTTTAAATTTTTCCTCCTTTCGTTTTTTTTTTTCTGCAAAGATTGCCAATCTATACTGCATCATACATTTGATTGTAACAAATGGATCTAGTGGATATTTAAGTTTTGAGGGGAAAAGAATTTACCAGGTACTGGTAGGAATGTTAAGTTTGTTGTTTTTTGTGTGTTTTTATTTTTCTAGCATATTAGCTTAAACATGGTTACTTTAAAAAAGAAAAAAAGCCTTATTTAACAAAAGAAAATTGCTTGCGTAGCTTTCGTTTTTGCATCAGCCGTTATGCAGGATCGTTTTTTTCAGTCGCTAATGATGGCCTTTTTTTTAAATATATTTTTGATATACTGCTGATCAATTAGATGAGCTACACAGACTCACGAACCTTAAATCAGTGCCAGTTTGGTTGAATGAGTGTAAACACACACGCATTTTAATGTTCCTGCTAACTCAAATCTGCAGTTAGACTAACTCATCTTTTTAGTTTTTTTTTTGTTAGATTTGAGGTAAATTTGATATTTCTTTTTTTTTTACTGAAAACAATGAGCAAGATTCTGTACATCACTTGTTGCCATCCTATATTAACAAATAGACCATTTCAGCCTCAAACTTGTCTTGTCCTTTTATTACGAACCAGCTCATGGGGGACGTGCGAACACAAATTTATGTGCACCGCAATTAATAGATTTTCTTTTTTTCCATGATGAAGCAGTCTTAATGCGAACCGTAGTTACGTGAGGATCTAATTTAATGAACGTGTCCTTTTAATGAAGGAGCACGTATTTATCAGCCAGGAAATGTGTGCTTGTTCTGTTTGCTTATTTTCACAGAGTGGTGCTTATCCCCCCCCCCNTGTTCCTTATCCTCCCCCCCCCTCCGCGGTTGCACTCATTCAGTAGTATTATATCTCGCTAGGCAGAAGTGACGCACACACTGGTTGCTCAAGGGGGAATTAGGCCACAGTGTCAAAGCCGTGGGTTAAAGGGATTGAAAAGGATGTTTCCGAAAGGCCGTGCCAACGACCGAGAGGCACTCTGATGTCGCCACATAACCAGGGGATGAGTCATGAAAGCACTCAAGTTGCTTTGGGTCATTTTAATGAACCTTTTTTTTTTTGTTTTTGTTTTTTTTTTTTAAACATGGGATTTTACAGCATTCTACAGCTATTAATATTGATCCTGCTTGGGGTTTTCCCAAAATCAATCATTGACACACTTTTTGGACATTTTACCACAAAGTAGGATTGCAAAATTCCTGTTCTGCACCTTTTATAAATCACATGCTGCAGGGTGACTGAGGCCACACCCCCTACACGCACTGCACATTTTCCCATAATGCAATACATCATTTCTTGAATCCTGTCCGCTTGGGTGGGAATTTACATAAATATACATTTCTGTTTAAAAGCGCTGTGATTAAATTTGATCAATCAAGTCAAAAATGTTTTTCGTTTTCCTACAAGTCAACAAAATGTTTAGCTTTACTTGTATATGATAGTTTATATATCCCCAAATTTTCTAATTAATTCCTAGTAAATTTCCAAAAATTTCCCTGATAAATTTCCCATGGAAGATTTCTAACCGTAGCAACATTTTGGGAAGTGAAAGAAACCTGGTGGACCTTAAGAACTGTTAATAAGCTGCACAAACAAAAGTATGCAGACACCTGACTGAGTGTGTATATATATAATATATCTATATACAATAGTCAGATTTATTCCCGATTTCCCCTGCATTTGTAATATTTCTAATTTCTAAATTTACACCCAAATACCATCGTCCACTAATCAGCCTCTCAGATTATTTACACCATAAACATTTCTGACGTTCTTTCCCTGCTTAAGTGTGAACACGACCCTGATGCCAATAAAGATCCTGATCTCATCTCGCTCGTGTCAGAGATCTTACCGGTGTTCATGAGAGTCGGTGTAATCTCCAGAGCCCCTCCTGATCCTTTCAGAGCAAGCGTTTCTAATCCTCATTTCCTCAGGAAGCAAGTTTGATGACACACACACACACCATATAAAGCAGAAATAAATAGATTTACTGGCAACATTTTTCAACCAATACAAAATATATTGTAAAAAAAAATAATCAGTTGACATTTTTTAGAACTTTCTCCTCACGCCTGACGATCGCTGCGAACCTTTGAACGGATTTCATGTAGTGCAAATGCAATTTAATTAAAGGCAAAAGTCTGACAATAAATAAACAATTAAAAGGCAACGTAAAAAGTGAATGGTTACTGAATGAACCCGAATTGACTGAAGGTCTTTAAGGCTTCAAAACATGGCTGCCTTTTTCTTTTAATTCTGAGGTAGTTTCCGGATACAAAAAGTCTAGGAACACAATCTAACAGTCGTATCAGGTGTAGATATCAGATTTGCTTTACAGTCTGGTCTTCAGATATGCAAAAAAAACCCCGAACACACAACACCTTGAATGATTAACTTTACCTCACACACTGACTGGAAAAAGGTGCGCTGTAACGGTGGTCAGATCATGAGGTCTTTCTCAGAGCTTCTGTTATAAAGTCAGCAAATATTTACTTACAGTATTCATCAGATGAATATGAAGCAGCTGACTGGGAAAGAGCATGTGGGCTTATTTGTAACAAATCTGGGCTATAACAGGGAAGGTGTATTGCAGACGGTGGCTGCACACTGATGCAGTTTCCCTCGCAGTCCCATCAGCTGCGTTCCTCCTACAGACAGCTTCTCCCTGGATGAAAACACACATGGATTAAAAAAAAATGTTCTCATGGTTGGGCCTGCAATTTCATTGTCAAGTTGCTAAGACATCATGAAAATGCACAAATGGGAGGACAGCTACCTCACAAACACCACTAACAAGTCCACCAAAACCATTACAATCAATCACTATCACCAAGAACACCTCTTTACAACCACTGTCACTGCTAACAACAATTACACCAACAGCACCAGCACCTCCACCATTACCACCACTCTACCACCAAAACTTCTACCAAAAGCACCACCACTATCACTGGTATCATTACCAGCAAAACCTCCACAACCACCACCATAACCAACAACACATTAGTACCACTGCTAACAACTTCAAAACCAATACCATTACCCATACCACTTTTCCACCACTTCCAACAACTCCACCTCCACCATTACCAACAACACCGCTCACAGCAGCTCCACCAACACCACTACCAGCCTTTCAAAAAAACCAAAAACACCACTCCAAAGTCAAAAGTTAAAAAGAGCAAAGCTCCTCCACATCCACCCTGAAACAACCCACGTTTCCGTTTCACACCAGGAAACGTGCGTACACAGGAAGTGTTAGAGTCCAAGGTTAGTCTGAAGATTCTTCTGTTTAAGATACACTACACGGTCGAGAGACGGTACAGAGATTTGTGGAAGATGTTAGACTAGATTTTGTCTCAGATGTTCCACTAGATTTTGTGGAATATGTTCCACTAGATTTTGTGGAGATTTGTGGAAGCTGTTCCACTAGATTTTGTGGAAGATGTTCAACTAGATTTTGTGGAGATTTATGGGAGATGCTCCGCTAGATTCTGCAGAGTTTTGCATAAGATGCTAGACTACATTTCGAGGAGATTTGGGTTTAGGTCACCTAGTTCACGTTGAGGGAAAATTTCATTATCCCACATCCGAAGATGTCCTGTACATTTTTGTATCTTCAAGTTTGTGGTAACAATTTGGGGAAAGAACCACGCACAGCCGGAAAAATTCAGGTGTTTGCATCGTGTTTTCAAATGATGCAAAGGAAAATATTTCAGGATTCAGCGCATATCATGTCCTACTTCGACCTGCAGATCTTCTCTCTCCTGTTTCCTCTAAGCAATAAGCTTTCTGTTGAATGTTACATAAGACAACAAAAAAAAATAAATCGGAGGAGGAAGAATTCAGAGCATTTCATTTTTTCCCCTCATGATCGTTTATATAACAGCTGTCCATAGAAAATAAAGCCAGACTGAACCTGGGTATTGTGCTGACCATGTTTTGTGCAAAAAAACGAGGACTGGTTTGTGTTATGTGTGTGTGTGTGTGTATGACACACACACACACACATGT
This sequence comes from Silurus asotus, assembly GCA_024362625.1. Taxonomy (NCBI): domain Eukaryota; kingdom Metazoa; phylum Chordata; class Actinopteri; order Siluriformes; family Siluridae; genus Silurus; species Silurus asotus. The sequence continues at coordinate 212,481 of MU557582.1, read as the reverse complement.
GTGTAAAGACAAAACAAAGACACAACAAACCATCTACAAAGATTACTGAACACAGATGGGGCGGGACACGAGCTGGCAAGCCGGGTCATGATAAAAAAAAACGTAGAGAAAGCACTTTCCGGAGTCAAACACAGTGAAGGGAATTTAACTTTTAAATTTTGATGCAAAACAAGCAAAAAGATGACACCCGTGGGGGATGCAAAGTGGTGACATCAGTTTTGGAACTGGGCAGAGCCACTAAGACCCTCCCAAGACCAAAAAAACCCCAGTAGATAGAGCACAATGGAATGTACCAATAGCTGACAAGAAAGTAAGTAAATAAGAAAGTATCCTGTCTTTACACCTCCTGTAGATTTCTGTCCTATCGTCCATCCTTTAACCAATATATATATATAGATTTATATATAAATATTAAGGCTGTCAATCAAAAATTTAAGTTGCAATTAATCGCACGATCGTCACGAGTTAACTCCTGATCAATCGCACATTTCAGATCTGTTCTAAATGTAGCTTAAATTAATACTTTAAAGGTTTTAATACTCTCATCACCAATGGAATAGACAAATATGGATGCTTTCGGCAAATGTATGTTTATTGTTAGTAAAAACCAAACGCAACATAGAGCACGTAGAGTAGACGTGTCCAAGGTCATAAATGTTTTTCGAAAAAATTGAACATAGAAAATTCAAAAGATCCCATTACTACTCTTCATATACACTGATCCAATTGTTTGCCAGACCATTTTCGAATGCTCGCAAAAATACGCTTGTAAATGTTTTGAGGTCATTTTATTTTGTTTCCACACGGACGGTTTTAATTGCCGGATGCCGGGTTTTCAGACTTGGCGCATTGGTAAAAGAAATGTTTAGTGATTGAAAGTCATTTTCCTGTGAATTTCTTACATTTGTGTAATATCTGAATAAAGAATGTATGTTGTGAAGGTTTTTTATATTTACTTATTTGTATTTCCACACTCATTCTCCACACAAAAGCTCCACGTTCCTCCGCTGACTAAAAGGTGCGGGCCGGACGCTCGAGCTGTGATCCGTGATGTAACCCTGCATTAGCCATGGTGACCACATGCCAGAATATCGCCAGAATATCACCACTGCACGCATCTACAGTCAGCTTCACTTTCTCACCTAAAAGCTCCAACAATGCCCTCAATGTAGAGACTAAATTGCTCTTGTAGTAAAGAGCAAGAGGGGGAACGGCAGAATGCCTGTGCACTTTTTGTTAAACATCAAACGGTCTGCTCTCCTGTCGAGCGAAGCTTTGTGTGGACCTCCGGCTGCGATCTCCGGACACCGTTCTGTCATCTCCCGCTGGGGGAAGGGGCTAAATATAACGTTCGCTAAATTATTGCTAGTGCGCTCGGGCTTCTGAAAACGCACCTGAGGCCAATGCTGTGCAGCAGATTTCTGAGAATCGCAAACCCGAACGCACTCAAGTTCTTATTTTAATAAAATATATAATGACGATTCTTAAATGACGAGGAATTCTTTTGTTAGTAGCTCGGGTTTAAAGTTTTCACATAACTAATTTTAAGTTAAATAGACAAAATCGGTTGCTTGGAATACGTGTTTTAATACTAATTTTTTGATTTTTTCCAAATATTTTTTTTCAAATATATATATTTTTTCCCTTCTTTTTTCTTGAGTTATACAAACATAAAACTAAAGATATATTTTTTTCGAAAAAAAACCCCCCCTAAATTTGGATCAACTGGATTAAAAACCTTTTCAAAATTATCAACAGAAAATTAAAAAAAACATTTCTTAAAGGGGGTAAAAGTGTTATAGTTCAGCAAAATTTGTTTACTGGACATTGGATTCTGACAGGATGGACAATTTAAGGGATTTTTTTCCTGATGATAAAAAAATCGTGTGTTAGTTTTGAGTGTCCATTCTGGCATTGTGTGTAAATAAACTTGAATCCAGAGATTGCTAAAATGAAAATGATGTTTTTTATGTTGTTTCACCCAGAATATAAAGATTTATTTTAGGTAGATATGTTTTCCTATTTTAAGAAATCTTACCAAGTAGAATTATCTTGATATTGTTTCTAGTCTGTATTTTCTTGCAATCTTTTTGCAGTGGACTTGTGAGACAATCGTATCCGTCTGCGACTTCACGTATGCAGGAAAACGCTTTTCGTCCCTGTATGCGCCACTTTCTCATTGCTCGGCATGTCTTACAGGAAGCACGTGTTGTTCCTCATCCTAGTTGTTGTATCACTGTTTTTATTGGAAGGAGGCCAAACTGGGGGAAAAAAAAATGGGACTTGAACCAAGCTTTTAATCGCGGGTATGCTGATCTCTTTCCAAGGCCACCTGTGTGATAAGTGCTTTCCTGTGAATATCATGTTGTTGCCATGTGAGAACTCTGGAATTGTTTGCTCTCTGGTAACAATGTACACCTGCGACAGCGATTCTCACAATGACAAAGCCGTGACCTCAGCAATCGCAGCAGACCGTGTTGGAGGGGGTGGGTGGGGTTATGTAACCGTCTACGAGCAGGTTAATGGTTACACACAGAAAGAGAGAAACAGACAGAGGGAACGACTAGCGGCTTTGCAGTGTGTGTTCGTTGGTGTTAAATATCAGTCAGCTCGGACAAAGCGCATGACAAGGTCAAGACACGACGGGTGTTTCTTAGAGGTGTAGGTTTTCGTAGTGTGTTTGAAAGCAAAACGGCGTTTGGACAAGTTTATTGCAAAAACACCAGAAGATTCATATGTGCTTCTTTTTTACTTTTAGAATCAGTGGTGGACAAAGTAAACAAAATATGTACTGGAGTTGAAGCAGAGATACAATAGGTCGAATATTACTTCAGTAATGTATAGACATGCAATTATATTTACTTTATTACTGTCCACCAGTGTCCACTCCAACCCGTGGAAAGCATATCTTCATGGAGTAACAAGTGAAAGAAATTTTATCATGGTTGGGGTGGAGCTAGAGGAAGGAGGGAGGTTCCTGTTCACCTGAGGTCGTTTGAAATGAAGGTGAACGACGTTTCGTTTAGTGTTTGTGTTTTGGTAACACAAGGATGGACCCCCTGCGGTTCTACAGCAACCAAAAACAAAACAGTGCAGCCTGGTTAAAGAATTCCTCCGGTCAAGACGGCAGATCTCGGATGTCGAAGGTCATACCGAGGTTGCTGTACTTTCAGCGCAATGTTCCCAGCCTACGCTACGCATCATAAAACGTCTACTCTTATCACCTCTTCTCACATTCTTTCTGTAATTATGGGAAAAAACTGAAAAACAAGGTGGCTTTTCAAGATTAGGAATTCCAAACTACTACACTTCTTTCGAAAGTAAAGTTGCCCAGTTCCAAGGAAACACAAGAAAATATACACTGTAAAGACAGAAGCACTGGGACACCTGACTTTTCCAGCCGTACGTGCTTTTTACGCAAACTTTTACCACAAAGATGGAGGCACGCAATTGTACAGGATTTCCCATAAAACCTTCCCTATGCTTGAACTACAAGAACCAAATCTGCTCCAGCATGGCAATGCCCCTGTGCACAAAACGCATTCATATTAGCACTTGGATGCATCAATGTCCTGTGAAAAGAATGGTGAGAAATATTCTCTTGGTATATTTGGAAACCTTGACTGTGAGAGGAAATTATCTACCAGTGGTGGACATTAATGAAGTAAATGTATTTTGTTTCTGTACTTAAGTAGTTTTTGTACTTAAATATTTCTATTTGGGGAGACTTTTACTTTACTAAATTTCAAAAGTAAAATATTTTATATTTTAACTCAACTACATTTTGCAAAATTAGTCGTCCCTTTTGAATTATGAGTGGATAAAAACTTAACTGGTCAAAATAGCAAGCCACCAATCAGGGCTCTAAAACCTATAGACCTGAATCTATTCAAATTCAACTTTTTTCCAGCTTGGTTGATTCTAATGCACACTATCAAACTCTTCAGCTAAAAATCTTCATTTCAGGTGTCCAATTTTATTATTACCATGTTTAATCCTGAAATGTCCCTAATAATCAAATTTATTTTTGACCTATTGATATTTGGCTTCAACCCAATGCAAATTGAATGGATGTGTAACTGTGTGCTCACTCATCTAACCTGTACTCCTGGTGAGACAGGCACTCAAACAGGTCCTCGGCAGTAAAGCGTGGTTCCACGGCAGTGATCTGAAACAAAAAGTTTTTTTTTCCACTGTTATAAACCGCACGCTGTTTGGCTGCTTCACCAATGATATATTAATCCTGCTTTTGGCACGAGGCTAACCGCAGAGACTTCCGAACACATTTTCCCCCCATTAGTGGTGTACTGTGTAAACAGTAGGTCTTTTGGGAAAGCTATAATGCATGGTCATTGAAATGGCACAGCCCAAATTTCACTGGCTTTTGGACGTGTATTTTGAATCGGATTTAAAAGCAAAGGCGGATATCGAAAAAACACATACTTGGACCTCGTGGTGCTTTTTACCGTCGGGTTTTATATAGTAAAATATAGTAAGGTGTAGGGTTGCAAAATGCCAGGAATTTCCAAGACTGGAAACTTTCCATGGGAATTAACTGGGAAATTACAACATTGCCTATAAAAGAGAACTTAAGTGTAGTCTTGCAGGATAATTTTGGTTAAAACAACCAGATTGAGTGCAATTTCAGTTGGATTTCTACCCCTCTACATGCACTCTGCATTCCTCCATAACACATTTCTTGAATCCTGCACGTCAAAAAATGCCCATCTTGGCGAGTATTTACTTAAACGTCAAATGTTACATACATTTATGTTTAAAACTTCTTTGTGCTGTGTGTAAGGTATTGTGCAACAATATTATACTAACAAACAAAATGTCAATTTTTAAAATCTGTATGTTTACCTACATGTCAGCTTATGACCAAACAAAATGATTTATGTTTTTATATAATACAGTTTATATTTCCCAAAATTTCTAATGAATTCCCAACAATTCCTGGTTTCCAACTTGGAATATTTCCAAAATTCCCCAGATGAAGTTGGTGGAAATTTAGTACAAATCACCACAAAATCTCCAGGAACATCATCTAATTTGGGGACTGAATGTGCAATGATTCCCAAAAACTTTTGTCCTTAAAGTGTATTAACATTTTTTATAAATAGCTTGATAATGTAATTGTAAATAGCTTGATTATGTAATTATATTTTACCATTGTATTTTAATATAAGGCACAATTCAAATAATGTGAAGCAAACTATTACACACACACACACACACACACACACACACACACACACACACACACAAACAGGCTTTCTTTACCTCTTAAGGTGCTCTCAACTAACCTTTAAACCCCAGAAGGGGGTTGAAACTAGATGCCCTTATTAGACTGGGACATGCATTCTTGATAAAGTTCTCAGTTGGTTGCTTAATGTTACTAAAGTCTACTATTTAGAATCTATTTCACAAAGATTTGCAGCATGCATTACCAGACAGCTTAAACTATTATATATAAAGATTTGTGTGTATAATTACTAAATATATAAATCTGCTCTACAATGGGTCCAGCCTTCATTTCTTTCTAGTTCTTTCCATCTCCAGCTCATGTCTTTGAATTTTTACCTCAGAAAGCAACTCAAAAGTTGATGGACACCTGACTAAAATATTTCTGTTTGCTTTTTTTGAACATTCCGTTTCACAATTAGTCTTCATTTGCTGGTATAAGATGCAACTCATGTCTTTGAATTTTTACCTCAGAAAGTACCTCCAGAGAGTTTCGACACCAACTTCAGGAAACAAGAAAGGATTTGAACAGTTTTTACTTGCTGCCCTACATTCACATTAACGAGTTTCAACTGAGAAATTTTGGCTTTGTCTTCACCCCACTGTCAATCATAATGATAGTAAACAGTTTTGTGAGATCATCACACAATATGGACAAAAAGCTTTTGGACACCTGACTATAAGCTTCATGGTGTTTTTTGAACATCTAATTCACCATTTAGCTTCCATTTACTGTTCTAATAACCTCCACTCTTCTGGGAAGACATTCCAATAGAGCTTGTGGAAAAATTATTAGGAAAGTCAGGTAAAGAATCGTTCAAGCAAACCTGCTTTTGAAAACAAAACTATCTTATTTGTCTTTTTTATTCGTATAAACACAAGGTAGCACCTCAGAGACTTACAAACTGCTCCTTTACCTGTGAATCTTACCTTACTAGTGTGAATAAAGGTAAGTAGAGCCTGAGCATCTTCTACAGTGCTGCCCACAGACAATAACCTGTAAGAGAAAAATAATACCACAATTTATTTAACCATCATAATCGAAAACACTTGGTGTGTGTACAGTAATACCTGATCATTTGTAGGCAAGGTTCTGGAACTCGTGATGAGGACTGAGCAAGTAGGGGGTACCACTTTAGGACCCATGATTTGGGTTTAAAATGCACAGAAAGCAGAAAAGAAAACACTATGAGACTCTTCGTGCATCTGTTTTACCACGAAGACCAAGTGCCATCGTGAGAGTAGGTGTGCGAAACAGTCAGTCGCCATAACGTGACGAGTACCAAATTCGACAAGTTCCCGCAGCTGACGAGTACTGAGCTATTACTGTATTAGACATGTTTGTGCAGGATGAATAGGACAGTGATGGAAAAGGAAGTGGGTTGGAAAGGAAGTGGGTTGACTGTGCACACTACGAACCAAGGTATTGGGACACGTGACTTTCCCAGCCATATGTGGTTCTTCCTCAAAATGGTACCACAAAGTCGGATGTTTAGGATATCTTTGGCAAAGGCAGTTCCATAAAGATATGCTTCATAAGGATTGGAGTGGCCTTCTATAGAGTTTAAACCCTATTGAAGACCTTTGGGATGAATTGGAATGGCACCTCAGGCCTCTTCCCCACACCTACATAAGTACCTGAAACACCCTTGTGGCTAAAAGAATGAGCACTAATCTCCCCAAAATCCTGTAGAACATCTTCCTAGAAAAGTGTAGGTTATTATAACAGCAAATAGGGACTCAATTTCAAAATGGACCTTAATCTAGCTACCATTTTAGAAAATACGCACATAATACTAAACCGTGAGACGGACGAACTTGAAAAATCAGATTGAAATTTACGCCTGTGAGTCAAAAACAGAAGTTTGAGGCGACATTGGACACTAAAAAAAACTGTTTTATGTATCACAAAAAGAACCAACAATTAAAAAACGAGCACAACCCTTGTGGCTAAAAGAATGAGCACTAATCTCCCCAAAATCCTGTAGAACATCTTCCTAGAAAAGTGTAGGTTATTATAACAGCAAATAGGGACTCAATTTCAAAATGGACCTTAATCTAGCTACCATTTTAGAAAATACGCACATAATACTAAACCGTGAGACGGACGAACTTGAAAAATCAGATTGAAATTTACGCCTGTGAGTCAAAAACAGAAGTTTGAGGCGACATTGGACACTAAAAAAACCTGTTTTATGTATCACAAAAAGAACCAACAATTAAAAAACGAGCACAATAAAACAAAAAAAAAAGTGTTTAAGCGGGGAAAAAAAACAATAGGAAGGAGTGAAGGAAAACATGAAGACGAGGCGAAGGAGAAGTGGAGAGGCATTTGGACTGCGCTTTGTTGTTTTTCGAGAGGACGGTAAAACCGAACGAGGTGTTTGTGCGCCTGTCTGATGAGTCATCTCTGCTTCCAGCACATGAACATGAGTCGGACCATATCCATGGTAACAGCAACACCCGTTGCTCTACTTTTTTTGCCAGCTTGCAACTGTAACAAACACCGAAATCCGAACAAATACAATGCTGTGAAAAAGTCAGTAGAAAAATCTGATTTCTTTTTGCATGTCATAAATGAATCAGCGAATTTTATATACGTTTTTATTATTGAGAAAAAATAAGCTCTCCAAACCTGCCTGGCCCTATGTGGAAAAAGTAATTGCCCCTACACCTAATAATAAGCACTGCATAAATGATAAATGAGTCTTTCATATCACTTTGGAGTAATTTTAGCCCACTCTTCTATTGCAGGACATTCTCCTTTTGGTAAAGCGTAGAAATTCATGGTTCCATCAACTATGGCAAGTTGTCCAAGTCCTGAAGCCACAAAGCAGCCCCAGAACATCACACTACCCCCACCATGTTTGGCTGTCAGCATTCATTTAGCAGTTTTTGTCTTATCAGTCTACAGAATATTTGCCAAAATGTCTTGGGGATAATCAAGATGTTTTTTGTGGTAAGTGTATTCTTGTGTTCTTTTTGGTCAGCAGTGTCTTGAAACTCTCCAATTGAGAGTACCATTTTTGCCTGATCTCTTTCTTATTGTTGAAACATTACATTTACTGATGCAAGTGAGTGCTGCAGTTCTTTAGATGATGTTCTGGGTTGTTGTATGAGCTCATGGATGAGTTGTCATTGTGATCTTGAAGTAATTTTGGTTGGCCTGGCACTTCTCTGAAAGTTCACCACCTTTCCAAGTTTTCTTCATTTGTGGATAATGAGCTCGCCGTGGTTCGCTGGTGAGACTTTAGAAATAATGTAATGTAACGAATGTAATGACCCTTTAGGGCAGGCAGGCTTGTACGGCAACAGTTTTTTCCTCATTAATAAAAGAAATTATCATTTAAAAACTGCACTTTGTATTTACTCGGGTTATCTTTATGTAATATTAAAATTTACTTGATCTAAATAATGTAACTGTGACAAACATGCAAAGAATATAAAGAAAAATCAGAAAAGGGGGCAAACATTTTCCCACAGCACTGTAGCTCATTGATGGGCATCAGCTTATACTGTATGTATACAGAAAATCTAGAAATCGACACAGAAATTTGGTCCAATTCTGTTAAATTCCGACTCTCGGGAACGAGTGATCTCGACAGAACGTTGCAAAACAAGATAGCTGACATTTCTTTTCAAATTTGTGCCTCCTTTTGCCAAAATGAGATTAGATAACGATGTGAAATTCGTTATGAGCATTACTTCCCAAGAAATTGCACAACATCCCGCTAACTGCTTAACGCTCGCGAACACGCCGAGGCACGCAGAGACTCAGCTAGAGCATCCTGACTTTTATAACATTCAGCATAGTCATCAAATTCCGGTTTTTGCTACAGCTCTCAACGTCGAGGTGGATTATTAACTCCTTTTTAATCCCACATTAGCAGGTGTGGATTCATTTTCCTGTAACATAAATAATGTTTCTTTTAATACACTCAAATTTGTATACAATATCAGCAAAAGTTTGTGGACACCTGACCATACTAATGGTATAATGGTAATTTTACATTAACTTCCTGTTATAATAATCTCCACTCTTTTGGGAAGATGTTCCACTAGACTTTGTACTGCCAGGTACTGATGTTGGTGAGGTGAGGGGACCTAGGGCTTCCACTTCAATTCATTTCAAATAGTATGTTCAATAGAATTTAAGCTCTATTGCAGGCCACTCAAGATCTTCCACACACTTTGTCATGCAGGAACAGGTTTGGATCTCCTAGTTTAGAGCTACCACCTCCAAAAACATACAATTGTGTGCCTCCATCTTTGTCAAAAGAGTTTGGGGATGAACTACATATTGTTTGAAAAGTCCCAATATGTTTGCCCATGCAGTGAATGCCATCATTGTAGAAATCAATGTCTAATTATAAACGAAAGTTGTGGGCCAATAAAGTATGAAAGGATGTTTGGGTACCGTTGAAAAGCTTCGAGCAGTTGCTCAACAGCAGCGTGGAGCCTGTGGAGGCAGCTGAGGGGGTCCTGGGGTGGCGACATGGAGCATGGCTCTACTGGACCCACTGAGTCTGGAGAGTAGCCAAGTGCTTTGAAAACAGCCGAGCTAATTGAGAAATTGAGCGAGAAAGCACAAGAGCAATATTTTTATTAGCGACCTGCTACTTTTAAAGCTGCTATAATTCATGTCGCTTTACAAATTAGATTTATGAAATTTCCAGGAAAAGTTAAACCTCCAGACTAAACTTGAAGATGTCATCGGACATCCGATTCACCTGAAGTTGCATAAGTTATGCCAGATGCTCTCGAACAAAGCCCACACTTCCTGGGGAGAAATTTGAGGAGGCGGAGCTACATCTTCAACAGCATCAGCCATCACAATGTCACTGATGTCTCGGTCATCGTCTGTGGATTTCTGAGTGTGCAATCCAGCACACACACACACACACACACACACACACACACACACACACACACACAGTTACTTCTCTTTAAATAATCAACAACAGGATCCAGCTGTGTTACTGTTACCAACACAAACATTCATTTCTAGAAAAATCTTAACAAGAACTAAAACTTCTCATCCTTGTTTTGATTTGCCTTGTTTGAGATTGGTGCCAACTACTCCTCCATACAGCCTGCATTTTACTTTGCTCTCTTTCAGGACAGACCAGCAAACATTTCTGATAAGCCCTTATGTGCTAAATACATTTATCATATATTTATTTCAAGATATACTTTATTGATCCAAGTGCAATCAGAGAAAAATGCTATCAGGGGCTCTATTATGGATAGTTAAGGAATTGAAAAAAAGTGAATTCAGACCTTAGCCACATCTGCTACTCCTGGGCCCCTGAGCAAGGCCCCTAACCCTATAGCTGCTCAGCTGAGAAATGAGATACTAAATGTAAGTCACTCTGGATAAATGTAAATGAATAAGCCTCACCCTGGCTTGCAGTCTGTTCCTTAAGTTCTTCAGACAACTGAGGGAAGAGTCTACATGGCCACTGTATGGAGACCTGTGGCGCAGCGCAGTAAGAAGCTCCTCGGCTGTAGACACTGCATTTAGAAAGGAGCTGCACTTCACGGACACATCTACATGAAAAAGAAAGACATGCACATTATGGTTTAAAATGTAGAGTTGATATTATTATTTTATTTTTTTACCAAAAATTAGATTTCTTTCATTATAACAAAGTTCATTTGAAAATAACGTTGCTTTAATTTTGTTTATTTATACTACTTGACTCTTCCAATATTGTTTTTTAAACATTATATATATATATATA
>MU557582.1:187828-200328 GCA_024362625.1 Silurus asotus | reverse complement strand
AGACTCGGTTTGATGTAAACGCTCCAGGTAGTAAATAAGCAGACTTAAAAAAACAAAGAAAAAAACATGGACACAGTACACAGACACACACAGACACACATATACGCACTTGTGCGGAAAAAACTGCTAAGCGTCTTCACGCAATTGATCAGACTTCTTCTGAGAATGGCTCCAAACACAGCGATCCAGTGCTTCTCAAAACACTGAAGCAGAGCCTCGAGACTCCAGGGAGGCTTCACATAGACTATCTACAAATAAAAAAAAAAGAACACAATTTTTATGTAATAAAACATACAAATATTTCAGCTATTAATATTAGAAATAAACTGAGAGCAATGTATGAGATAAATAGTAGCAAGTCCACTTTATGAACAAAAGTATTGGGACACCTGATGTTTCCAGGCTTATGTGAATAAAATGTTTTATTGTTAGATTAGACACTCTCCTGCTATAGAGTTCTAACCCTAATGAACGCCTTTGGGGATGAATTGGAACTGCACCCCAGGCCTCCTCACCTCACCTACACCAGTGCATGACTTTACTTTACCTTGTACCTGAGTTATGAAATCTAGTGGAGCTGATAATAAATGAGACTAAATGTGGAATATGTTCAAAAAACCCTATTGTCCACAAACTTTTGTTCATAGTGTATATTTTAAAACGATAGAATGACGGGGACAGAATAAAATAAAAAATAAAATCAAAATAAATAAATAATGGTATAAAGGGTGTAAATACATATATATAATATATATATGTATTTACACCCTTTATATATATAATGTGTTTTCCTGTATATCTCTATAATAAAAACGACAAACAGCCTTCACACTTCCCACGCGGAATAATCGTCTCGTTTCGGTCGATTTTACACGATAATTAACATTCAAGTGTTTCCGTGCAGGAAGGGCGGTGCTTTAGAAAGTGGTTATTGCCTGCAGGGGAAAAAAAAACAATAATCATTCGGTTTCTTGGAAGGTTTACGGTTCCTATAACTGGGGAAATTATTACCTTCCTTGGTGAGTCAACCATACAAGAACAAAAAGTGTTCAAGATTGCAATCTGCATCTATATAGAAATATGGAATATATCTTATATAAAAAATTAATAAAAAAATAAAAATTAAAAGGCCACCATTGATATATTCTAGTGTAGACTCAAAATAATGTTACTAACAAAAATAAATAAATAAATAAATAAATAAATAAATAAGTATTTGGAAGTTAATTATTGATGTCAGAACTGGTACAACAAACCGAGGGTGTGTGTGTGTGTGTGTTTGAACCAAGGTCACCTCTAGCCACAGCTCTTCATACGCAGCCTCCATCTCCTCCTTCAGGACGGCCGACAGGGCGCTCTGCAGGCTGCTCTCCAGCAAAGACACGCACTCGCTCAGTTCCCTCTCCGTCTCCTTCCTCCTGCTCTCCTCCACCTCTCCGCACAACCTTTCTGCCTTCTCCGATTCGACGACTGCTAAAAAAAAAAATGTTACCTACTCGTGAAGAGAGTGTAAGAAATAGAGAGTGCATGTATACTGAAAATAGTGATGTGTGTCACCTTCCTGAGGTGGTTTAAAGGGGGCCGAGTGATGTGGAGAAGCAGAAGTGTGGCCAGGGCGTTGATGTAGGAGCTCGAGGTTCACTTCCGCTTGCTCCTGTAGATCGGCTTTACTCGAGGCCCGGATTCCACTCAGCAGCGCTTTACTGCACAGGTTCTTATCGTTCCTAAATTGAGTGGAAACGATGAAGGAAGTGGTGTCAGAGAAACAACTTACGATGGAGATGTGTTCCGATGACCCCATTGTAGCTTGAATTTGTTAATAATAAAACAAATTACGGCAAATAATTTAGCACACACACACACACACACACACACACACACACACACACACACACACTCTTGTTTGAACGAGCACCAATCGCCACAAAATAGAGTGGAACATCTTCCCAGAAGATGATTCATAACAGCGCTATCCGACGGCAAGGCTGCCAAGGTCAATTCACACCAGATGTTTTGATAAAATACCTCAGTCAGGCCCGATAAGATTATTTATTTTATTATTTAACATTAAACTAATTGCTGCCGATTGTGACATTTTTTATACAAACAGCAAGTTCCAGATGTTTTACAACAAGAACAGACATGTCCTCTTAAAGATGCCTGAACATTTCTATGTCTGGGATGCACAGCTTACGTGCACAGCATGATAGTGCCCTCTGGATACAACATCTTGTACTGCAGGCAGCATTGCAGCACTCGGTCATCGTTATTCTCGGCCTTCATGCCGCCTGTAACAGGGTTAACAAACAGCGCCATCAGGTGGTGAGCTGCTGCATGAATTCTTACAGAAAAAAATAAATAAATAAAATACAACAGCTCACAGGCAGCTTGAGATACTTGCTGCATGGATTGGCCCCAGAGACGTGGCTCTTGGTTCTTCAGCGAGGTGTAGATGTAGTCAACAGCTGGCCGGGCTTTTCTTTCAACGTTCTTAGACAGTTTACCGCTTTTTAACGAGTCAAGCTCCTGTAGAACCACCCAGGGAACCAGGAGTGTTGGAAATCCCAGAGCTGTAGCACAAAAAAAGAAAAATCTTCTTAAATGTGACAACAGGTCAGTAGCATGACTGCGTGTAAATAGTGTAGCTTATAGTAACAGAGTCTCTCAGAAGTTAAGATGGGCAGAGCTTCACCAATCTGTGAAAAACTACAAATTGTGAAAAAATTTCAGAATAAGGTTTCTCAATATCCCATCATTTACAGTACAAAATATCATCAAAAGTTTCCAAGGATCTGAAGAAATCTGTGTACGCAAGGTACAAGGGTTAAAATCAATATCAGATGCTTGTGATCTTCAGTCCCTCTGGCAGCACTGCATTTAAAACAGCCATGATTGGAAATGGAAATCACAGCATGCGTTTATTACCACTTCCAGAAGTCATTCTCTGTAAACACTCTGTTTGCCATGTCATCCACAAATGCAAGTTAAAACTCTATCGTGCACGAAGAAGGCATTCGTGAACATCATCCAGAAACATCCTCTGTAAGCCAAAGCTCATTTAAAATGTACTGAAGCAAAGTGGAAAACTGTTCTGTGATCAGACAAATTTCATTTTGGAAACCATGGACACCATGTCCTCCGGACTAAAGAGGAGCGCTTGTTTTTAGCTCTTAGTTCTACTCAGTATCTTTCTAGGAGAATCTGACACCAGACATACTCCCACCCATACGCACTTCCCACACTCACTGACCACTTTATCAGAAACATGTGCTCATTCATGCAATGATCCCATCGACCAATCATGCAGCATCATTCAGTAAGTTGAATCGCACAGATACAGCTTCATGTTACTCTAACCATTTAGACAGTGATTCGGCCACTCCGAAGTCCATCTAGCAGGCGTCCAATAACGTTGACATTTTCACAACCTTTGATTGGATGGTCAGAGAGCGCACTAGGAAACCGCATCTGTAGGAAACTGCGCGAGCTCAAATATATTTGTGTGGATTTAATAGCTGTTTTTTTTTATTCCACAACAGCTGACGGAGAAGTCATAGATTTTTTTCAAATACTTTTTAAGAGAAAAGGTCGTCCAAAACTGTCTGTACCGCGTTTCTCTTTTATATTGATGGTGTCTATAGTCTTGGTTTAATAATGACACCATTAAGAGGTGGATTCATTCATTCAGGACACCCCCTAAAGGCCTGGTTGTGAAATGCATGACCTGATATCGGTAACCACTGTATCTTACCTCCAAGCCCATGGGATCGAATCTTCTTCACAAAATCAAGGTGGCTGAGGAGAACATTGGTATCGAGAACGATGAGCAGGTCCTGGTATTGCTTCTGACCTGGAGATCACATACACGAACATATCACAGACATACATTTGACTTATAAAGTACTTATTATATAAAAGCTACATTTTTGATACAATTTTATTCAAGGAAGATTATTATTTATTGCATTGTATTGTATTATTTACTTATTGGAGACACAAAACCGAGTGCGATGGTGGAGCTCTCGGTTGCCGGGTCGACGTCCATGCTGGTCAGCTCTCCGTAACATTTCTCCACATTCGTAAGCAGTTGTTTGTTAGAGCGGGCCAGGTGCAACTCTTCAGCTATCTGCATCTATAGATGTGATATAGCAACGGAAACCTCAAAGTGACTCTTTAAGACACACATTATAGCCTGGAGAACGGATAATTGCATAAAACCTACCTCGAAATCGTCATTGGTGGTTCTTGTGCTCTCTGTAGAAACATCAGGACAGCTAGCCTGGAGAAGAACATGCATCAGCTACATCATTAATTAAATGTGACATACACGATTATGGACAAAAGTTTTGGGAGGTCAGACTTTTTCAGCCATATGTGGTTCTTCCTCAAACTTTTACCACAGACTTGGAGGCCCCAGGCCTCCTCACATCACTTCCATCAGTAACTGACATTACTAATGACCTTACTAATGAAATGTAAGATGTCGCCACAAAATCTAGTGGAACATCTTTCCAGAAGAGTGGAAATAAATGGCATGACTTACATGTTCTACCGAAGCATTACTGCTGCTCCGGGTCTCCTTCATTCTGCTCGACTGCTCTAGCTGGACTGGAGAAGAAGCATAGCAAGGAACCGGAGAAGGAACTGGAGAAGGAACCGGAGAAGGAACCTCTAGGAACCTTGTAGACCTCAATCTAGTGTGTTCCGGGGTAACCTTCATAGCTGGAGAGTCTATAATTTTCGAAGTCTTGCTGGTGATGGGAGACTTTGCAGCATTTCTCCAACTGGTTTCTACTTTTACAAGGCTAGACTTCTTCGGGATCTTGAAAGAGATTTTAAGAGAAGAAGAAGAGGAAGGAGACGGCGTTAATGGCTTGTCACTGGAGGATGAGGGTGACTCAGGGAGACCTTTGTCCTCTGTTTTCCGTCTGATATCTGGTATAAGTGAAGACGTTATGCGTTTAGACGTGTGTTGGCTCTGGATTTTCTCAAGACCGCTGCTTTTCCATTTTGCGACACGTTCTTCATTTGGCCTCCTGCACCCCTTCTCCACTATCTCAAGTCTCTCTGGCTTGCCATCATTTGCTGGTTCTTTGCTATAATCAGCTGGTTCTTTGCTATAATCTGCTGGTTCTTTGCTATAATCTGCTGGTTCTTTGCTGGATCTTCGCTTGTCGACTGGGTGATCGTCTTCCTTTGATGCCCTTCGTTTCTTTCTCTTTTCTTCTGCCTCAGCTGCACTCTTTCCAGGCTCACTTAAAGAAGACCTTCTCCTACCAAAGTCTTTGGCTGGTGCTTTAGGGATTTGGCTTCTGGAGCTCATTCTTGAGGTAGAAGTAGAAGCTTCTGAGGAAGACTCCTTCACTGAGCTGCGATCTCGGCAACGAGAGTCTTTATTTACTTCCGATTTCGCCTTTCTGCTTTCTCCTTCCGAATTTTTGTACTTTCCACTTCTTGTCATGATGTCTCTAGATGATCTTGGACAGTCAGGCCTTGTGCTATGGAAAAAAGAAAAACATTTTTTGAGTCATGACCTATCGACAGTTCTGACACTGAAGACTTATTCCAGGAAGTATTAAACACAGGGTTTCTGCAGGTTTCACTAAGTCAAATTTGAGACACTTTTTAAGACCATTAAGAATAAAATACTAGACCACTCTACTCTACTCTACTCTACTCTACTCTACTCTACTCATATACAGGATTTTAGGTTCGGTTCATACTGTATGGGTACCAAATGCATTCCTTTTTACATGCAGGACGTAGTAAATATCCGAGTTCCCTTTAGGAACATACTAAGTGGCGGACCGCAAGTTTGTTTAGTTTCCGTCTCGCACTTCCATTCATTATTATTTTTATTAATAAAGATACAAAACAATGGCATGGGTATAAAGAAACTTGAGTTAGTGCAGTGTCATTGTGGCCACTCACTCTGTACCGGAAATAAGATTTTTTTAGCGCAATTTAATTAATATTATTTAATTCATTTAAATGCCTATTTAATTGATTACTCAATTTAATCAATCAAATTAAAAGGGCATTGCATTCATTAGATTTATAATTATATCTAGATATATTTAATTATATATATATACAGTACAGACCAAAAGTTTGGACACACCTTTTCATTCAAAGAGTTTTCTTTATTTTCATGACTATAAAAATTGTAGAGTCACACTGAAGGCATTAAGGGCTATTAGACCAAGAAGGAGAGTGATGGGGTGCTGAGCCAGATGACCTGGCCTCCACAGTCACCGGACCTGAACCCAATTGAGATGGTTTGGGGGTGAGCTGGACCGCAGAGTGAAGGCAAAACGGCTAACAAGTGCCAAACATCTCTCGGGGAACTCCTTTAAGACTGTTGGAAGACCATTTCAGGTGACTACCTCTTGAAGCTCATCAAGAGAATGCCAAGAGTGTGCAAAGCAGTAATCAAAGCAAAAGGTGGCTACTTTGAAGAACCTACTTTTTAAGAGAAAAGGTCGTCCAAAACTGTCTGTACCGCGTTTCACACTTTTTGTTATGTATATAATTCCATATATAATTCCACATGTGTTAATTCATAGTTTTGATGTCTTCAGTGTGAATCTACAATTTTCATAGTCATGAAAATAAAGAAAACTCTTTGAATGAGAAGGTGTGTCCAAACTTTTGGTCTGTACTGTATATCTCACCTTCTCACATGCTTGCTCTTGTCCCTGGTACTGCCTCTGTGTCTCTCCATGTCCTCTTTTCTCTAAAGCAACATAATCACAATATAACGAATCAAACGTTTGGTAGAAATAAACTGTACCAATGTAATGCATTAGGAATCCTGCCATTTTTACCTGATCCTCGCTGGACGACGGTGATGATCTGCGTTTCTTTCGCTCTTTCTTATGCTTCTTGGATTTGCTCTTTTTTCTGGACATCGCTGCTGCCTGTGGAAAAAAAAAGACATCAGTGTGTGTTTGGATCTAAATAAAAATCTATTGTGGTGAGACATATTAAAGGGGACGAGGTTTCAAACATGAAATTATAGAATAGATTCAGTGGGCAGCTGTAACATGAGAGAGAGAGAGAGAGATACTGTAGATGTATGTATGTATGTATGTATGGATTTATGTATGGATGGATGGATGTGCAATGTATGTTGTTGACAGTGTGAAGTGTTGGATGGGGAGGCAATAAAGGACAAGCAACTCCAGTGTTTGTAATGTTTTTATGATTTATGATTACACTCATGGTGTCACCCAGATGAACATGGGGTTCCCTTTTAAGTCAGGTTCCTCTAAAGGTGTCTTCCTCGAACCATCTAAGGGAGTTGTTCTTTGTCACAGCTACCCCAGGTTTGCGCTTTGGCATGCCCAAATCGAAAAAAATGCAACCTACTGTTGTTGCTATAGCCTCAAAATTCCATATTTACACCAGGAGAAAGCACTAAACCACCTAATTGGCCTGTTTCCATGGTCCATACTTTCATAGTGATACTTAAAGGTGGTTTACAGCAGGTCCTGTGAAGTCCTGAGATCCTTGAGACTCGCCAGACTCACAATGAACCCAAGAAAGTGCACAGTTTTGTATCGATTCATGTTCAGGCTTCCAGAAGCATCAATAACACAGCAGTGATTGGAGACTAGTTCCAGGGGGTAGAAATGAATCTTGCTTGGTGGATCTGGAGCCTATTCTTGGAATCCTAGGTCAATCTTCACCATACACACGTGATCACACACACCTTGGAGTATGTAACTGACTATAATCCACGTACCTGCATGATTTCAGTAGTTGAAGCCACTGGAGAAGTGGAGAAGTTCTAATAAGCAATAATCGTGGAGCTGTGAGGAGGCAGAGTGCATGTTACTGTGCATGTAGGTGTACGAACAATGTAGGTCGTATACGTAATTTATAGAAATGATGGTATGGACCAGAGATAATGTGGAGGCTTCATAGGAAGCTTCTGGATCTGGTTTATAAGTTGGTAAGGAAGTTATGGTGGGTGTAAAGTCATATTCTATGGTTTTAGGGTGTTTTTCTGCATTTTTATAAAGTGTTATGGATAAAATAACATCTGAGTGGACGACAGATTGTCATCTTTCTACAATTCCAAGGTTTGTTTTGGGGTCTGAATGAAAGTGAGATGATTCACACCCATACTCTGGTCACCCCATAACTTCGTTTCCATCTTGCTAAGATGAAATCTTTAACATATAAGTACTCAAATGTGCTCCTCGTTTTACCCAAACTTTCAATTATAAACGTTTTCTACGCCACTTCTATTTAAAACAGAAATAAAATGTCACTTGCCAGACTTTGAATCTTTTTTAGCTTCTCCAATGTTACTCTCCTGCAAGCCACTCGTACACAGGATTACGATGTAGCCCTAACAGCCAATGAGAGCGCCGCAAAATTCTGTCCTAACCAATCACAGCGGTAAGGGCGGGATTATCTCAATGTGGGTGGAAGTTAAAAAAACAAAGAACCTGTTTCGTTTTTAAGATTGTGATTGAGCAACTCTGATGTCACGTGTCATACAAGGAGGCGTAAGATTGGCTAGGTTGAGACAGAAGCGTGAACAAGGAGGATTGTGATTGGAGGCATTTTTTTTGTAAGTGAAAAAGTCAGTGTTTCGTTCATTTTAAAAATATTATTTTTTATAAATTTTTTTACATTCATGATAATATATTTCCATACGACAGCATATATATTTTTGTTTTAAAAAAATTTATATATTATTTTTTATAAATTTTTTTACATTCATGATAATATATTTCCATACGACAGCATATATATTTTTGTTTAAAAAAATTGATAAAATTCGAATTCAAATACTACTACTACTACTAATAGATAAAATGTAAAGAAAATAGATTTAAAAAAATCAAGAATAAATTCAACAATAATAAAACAAATACAATAGCAATTGTATTAAAGTGGAAAAAAGAAAAATAATAAGATATAAGATATATATAATAAAAATTAAACATTGTACGTTGCTACTGAAGAAATTCAAAATGAAAAAGTAAAATAAAAATGGTATGGAATTATGGAATTAAAAACGCGTTAAATTACCCAGAAAATGTTTCATATTTTTGAATCTTTAATGTAACCATATTTTGATTTGAAAGCACAAATCAATGAAAGCATCAAATGAAAGCATTTACACATTCTTGCCATTCTCTTCACCTGGAATGGTTTTCCAACACTCTTAAGAAGTTCCTACAGGTGTTAAGCGCTTGTTGGCTGCTTTTCCTTCACTCCTCAGTCCAACTCATTCCCAAAAAATTTGAACTGGTTTTAGAATTTTGATTGGGTGATGACGGAGGCCAGGTCATATGATGCAGCACTCAATCACTATGCACAAAGTAAATAAATAGCTTTTATGCTGTATAACCCAGAGGTGTGTTTGGAAACCTTTGCTTGTTGAAAAATAAATGATGGTCCCACTAAGTGCAAACCAGATGTAACGACTTGTCATTGTATTAACAGTGTCTTTAGTATTAATGTACAATGTTAAAAATAATAAACATAAAAAAATGAAGGAGAAGGTGTGTCCAAACAACTTTTTCAGTATATTGAGATGAAACACATTTCTGTAGCTGGAGATAACAGACATCCTTGTTTAATACATCTACCGACCTGGAAATCATGCGAGGTTCCTTGTGGTAAACAAAATTAACCTTCCAAAACATTTGTAACCATAAACTAATGCTTCATTTGTTTGAAATTATAAAGCAATTACTATGAAATTTGTCATGAAGCCTGATTCCTCTTTGACAGATAAATGCTTTGGCTTGAATTATATAAATGCAATTGTTTACAGCAAGAAAAAAATGTATTCTTCTGAATTGTGCCAAACTCTGAGTCAATCTGGTGGTGCTTCAAAGTTCTATGAAGTTACTGAGCAACTCATAAACTATAAGAATGGATTTATAATGGCATTATAATATTTTTTATTTTCTCATGATCACGACTCAATTTCCTCATGATTCCTTATGATATAAACCGCACCGGGGTCCACCACAAGCCCACTGCCACGAATGTCATGGTTATTACCCATGATGGTGCTTCTAGAACATGATCTTATGCCAAATACACAAAAAGTCGTGATCACGAGAAAACAAGAAACACTGGAGGAAATAAGAAGACATGTTTGTGCCTAACATATGGTTTGTTTTCAGCATTATTTTATATACAGACAGTCCCCACTTTACGAACTTTCACAGATACGAACAAACCGTAACAACTTACAAACAATTCATAGTACGAACAGTCGTTCAGGATGCAACTCGTTCGTAACTTGGGGGAGCGTCTGTATTCACTGTGTTATAATGCTGGCGTATTCAGTTTCCTCTCCATCGATGATCTGGACCCGTGCTGCTCCAGCTGTGTTCACATGGGATACAGTAGAGTAAGTAACATCAGGCACAATCTGAGGAAAAATCAGAACATAAAAATTATGCATAAAATATTAATTCTGTGTCTTTTACTGTTGATTAATGAAGATAAAAATGCAGCTGAACCCAAGCCCGCATGTGCACTAACCTGATCCTTCAGATTTCCTTTACGATCTCGACGTCCTTCAGTCATCATGTTCTCTCCACTTCTTCCTGCTTTTAAAAAAAACACCCAGAAACCACTGTGTAAAAGCTGCTGTTCTGCTTCAACTCACAACTCACTTACATTTAACACTTCATTTAGCAGTGAAAACATCTTACTGTATTACACTGACTTATTTAGTCACTGACCAACCTGCCCTGATCTAATACCTAAAAGAACACACAAAAACCTCCACAATAACATTGTGTGTGTGTGTGTGTGTGTTTGTGTGTTTTTTACCTTTCCGTCTCCAACAAATAAACGCCACTACACCAGATATCACCAACAGTAAACCTGCCACAATGACGAAAACTGTAATAAAACACAAAAATACGTTATAAATGTAATAATACAGTTTGATTTGTTAATTGTTAATGAAAAGTTTTGGCACCTAGAAGGAGGCTGCTGGACAGGTTATCGTGTTCTGGTGTTGTTGAGGATGCTGCAGATTGAGACTTTGTTGTGTTACTCTGAGGATGTACTGATTTACTTGTTGTGTCTGTTGTCCTCGATTTGGGTGAAGTTTTTTCTTTTCCTATAGAAAAGAATATAAAAAAGAATGACAAAGCCTGTTTAAGTTTCATATTAGTTGATTTATGTCTCATTATGTTTATGTTAAATCTTTGAAACCCTATGTTTTGTGTGTGTGTGTGTGTGTGTGTGTGTGTGTGTGTGTGTGTGTTTGTGTGGGCATTTGTGTGTGTTGTGCTTCTGCTCCCCGAAAATAAATGCTAATACACATAAGTAACACACAGCAGAAACAAAACCATATGAATGCACAAAACTGTTAAATAAACACATAATATAATGTTTTACATTAAAATAATATTTTACATTAAAAAAAAAAAAAAAGGGAAATTATGTCAGCTAGAGTGAAACTGAGTGTTTGTGTTGAGTGTTTGTTATTTTTATGTATTTTTACCTTGTGTTGTTGAGGATGATGCAGGTGGTGAGGTTGTTGTTTTACTCTGAGTATGTACTGATGGAGGTGTTGTTTCTGTTCTTTTCCACTGTGTTGAAGTTTCTTGTCTTCCTACTGAACATAATCACAAGACTTATTAAAACTAATGATTGTTTCTATCACTGTTAGTAATATGACACATGACACTGGAGTAAAACATGCTCACAGTCATTAATGACAAAAATGTACCTTTAACAGACAGTCTCAGATCTCTGTGATCATCCTGTACAGAACATGTGTAGATTCCCTGGTCCTCTTCAGTCAGGTCTGATATGAGTAGAGAGAGGTTTCCTGGAGGGTTTTTACTGACCAGTTTCACTCTGTTACTGTGATTTCCAGTCTGTTTAGAGTAAATTTCCTGAAAGTGATTGTTTTTATGAAACCTCCATGTTACCCTCTTCGGGTCGTCCTGTAGGTCAGTGCAGACGCAGGGCAGAACTACAGACTCTCCTATAAACCCAGTCACCTCCTCTACCACTGTCTTCTTCACCAGCTCACAGCCTGTAAACAGAACATTTACAGGTTATAATAGAAATACTGCAATTATTAATATTCCCTGTTTGTAAATCACAACATTTTCTGCTACAAACCAGAAGAGATTTTTAAATGATGTGACAATCAGCTGTTTAAATTCTCTACATGAATCCAATATCAGGACTCTGATACCCAACACTGAACTTATACTGGGTTCTTTATATTTAAATAACTGCTAAATCTACAATAATCTTTAACATCAGTTTGTACAGTAATAATAATAATCTCATACAAGAAACTTTACCTTACATAAAAACAATATATTAATTATTATGGTAAGTGTTTTGGTATGTACTTTATCTTATAAAGAAAAGTGACAAGTGATATGAAGCGAAATAAAAATTTATAAAGACATGTACTTTCAGAAGTGTCAGCTGATGTACAGACTGTGTTTCTCAGTTTGAATGTTAAGTTATAACACCTCGTCTAG
>MU557582.1:152983-170066 GCA_024362625.1 Silurus asotus | reverse complement strand
TACCAGAACTTAAACTTTTATCATGCCACTCACATATAAAAACAGAAAGACACTTGCTAGACTTTGAGTCTCTCAGCTATCCAATGTTAATCTCCAGCAAACCACTCGTACAGCCAATTAGAGCGCTGCACAATTATGTGTTAACCAATAACAGCACAAAGGGCGGGATTATGCCAATGTGGATGGGAGTTAAAAAAAAAAAGAACCGGTTTCTTGATTAAAATTGTGATAAAACAACTCTAATATCACGTGTCATCCAATAAGGTGTAAGATTGGCGAGTTTGTGACAGGAGCGCACAATTGTTTTTTTAGATTTATGATAAATATTTCCAAACGACAGCATATTTTTACAAGGAAAAAGATGAAATATAAATGAAATTCAAATACTACTACTGCTACCATTACTACTAATGATAAACGGATACAATAGTATTCTGTAACTGTAAAAAAAATAGATACAAATTTTCAACATCAATAAATTCAATAATAATAAAAAAACAAATACAATAGCAACTGTATTAAATAGAAAAAAGAGAACAATAACAATAAGATTTTATTTCAAAATTGTACATTAATACTGAAGAAATCCAAAATGTAAAAAAAATATGCATATGAAATTATTTTGTAAATAAAAACGTGTTTAATGACCCATAAAATGTTACTATCTATTGCTGTGAAAGATGTACACACTCTTGGCATTTTCTTAGTCACCTGAAATGCTTTTTCAACACTCTTAAGAAGTTACAAGAGATGTTAAGTCCTTGTTGGCTGCTTTACCTTCACTCCGACCAACTATCCAAACCATTTCAACCGGATTTAAATCAGGTGATTATAAAGGCCAGGTCATAAGATGCAGCACTCAATCACTGTCCTTCCTGAATAAATACTCTTTATATAACCTTAAACAAATGATGGTTCCACTAAATGCAAACCAGATGCTATGACTTGTCGTTGCAAATTGCTGTGCTAAACCAATGAAGGAAAACGTGTATCCAACTTTTTCATTATATTTTGATGATCTACCAATATGGAAATGATGCGAGGGTCCTTGTGGTAAACAAAACCAATTGTAACCATAAACTAATTCATCATTTAATAAACATCATAAATTCATCACTATAATTTATAAACCTATAAAAAACTCCCATACTATACACATAGTATAGTATCGTCATTATCGTCATATTTTTGTATCACGAAGCCTGATTCCGCTTTTACAGATAAATGCTTGGCTCTGGCTTGTATGATATCAATGCAGTTATTTACAGAAATAAAAAAAACTCTGCTGTGTGTGTAAAACGAAATTTCACAGCTACTCGCGGCTTCTTCTGGATTGAACTCTTAGGCTATCTGGTGGTTAACAGTAATTATTACAGTAATACATTTGAGGCTGTTGATTTCCACATAAACAGCTTAAAGATCCATGAAGTTACTGAGCAGCATAGAAACTATGAGTAACACCAAATCCATGGACTGTAGGTAACAAAAAAGCCTCCCACAATGGCTTAGGACTGCAATTTGCACGAACATTTCTGCATTTAACTGCCCATCAGTACAGTACACCTCAACAATGATGAATGTTTATAACCACTATGAGACACTTCATTACTATAGTTGGCATGGCACAGTGGCATGGGAAAATGGCTACTTCCTGCTTCTCACAGCATTAGTAAATACATGTGGTGTAATACACAGAAAAAACTGAGAACACTATTACATAAACCTCAACAAATTATTTCACACACATACATTGGGGACAGGATTTCACAGGACAATCACAAACAAGACCTTCTACATTAATCATCTTTTAAGAAAGGAAAAAGGGTTTCTGAAGATTGTGAATGGAGTGTAGAGCTGGAAAAAATGAGAAAAGGAGGATTTAAATACAGACACGTGTACACATGTTACCCAGGCCTGCCTCCAGTTTCCTCATTCCCTACTCTGGTACAACCAGAGGGTACACATTTACATTTATGACATTTGGAAGATGCCCTTAAAACCAAACAGCTAAGGGTTAATGGCCCAGCAGTGGCAGATTGGTAACTGAATAATAAAAAAAAATGAAAAGGGCAAAAACTTCACTACAGAAACTACTGCACTGATTGGTTGATGGTCGAGAGAACAAAGGCACTAAACTCAAAAGAAAGAACAAGACAGACAAGACGGACGCCAGTGATGCAGACGCAGCTGAAAGTGAAATGGCATTGAGTTGTTTATTGCATGAGCTTTGAATTCTGAATCTGCATTTGCAATTTCTACAGACGTTCTAAGATGCAATGCATTAAATATTTTCTATTTTTTGTTTTTTTTATAATGAACACAGCTTAATTTCCTCATGATTTCGATATAAAGTATATACAGTGTGCTTTTTGATAATTAGTGCTGATCACTCCGGTGGGTAACCCCAGCCCTGTATTTAATGATTTTATTTTGTTTGGCTAATTTGGAAATTGTGCAAATTTGTTGTTTAATTTTGTGTCTTTATTTGTTATTTGTGTAATTGTCACCGGACTGTATTCACCACCGAGAACATTTTCTGTTTTAATTTTTAGTCAAGTTTTCAATAAACTCTTTGTATTTTTTATATACGATGCCCACGTTTCCTGCCTACACTTATTAAAAAGGGAATCGAACTTGTGTGATCTAATAAACTCTGGGGTTTACTTCTAATTCCTGGGTGTAACCCTCCCAGGTGGCATAGTCGAGTAGGTTAAGTATATAAAGTTGAGCTTGGGTGTGACGAGCAGTTCGGCTCTCGCCTCTAGGCCACCCCACCACCACCGCCCCTCGTGCCACATTCTGGCATAGTCGGCAGGATCTCTTGTGTAGTGCAGAAGACGTGGGTAATGTTTGTGTATTTTTGTTTTATATATTTTGTATTTTTGCAGAAGCTGGGCAGCAGCTGTTCTTTTTTTTTCTCTATTTTTCATGAGTAGAGCTTCGTATGTTTCCTCAGTAGTGGTAAGTGATTGCGGGGTTTGCAATTATGGACGATGGACTACGCGAATTGAGAGAATTGGTAGCCCAATTAGGGGCAGATAATGAAAGGTTGGAGCAGGAGCAAGTGCCAATTGTGCAACCTGGCCCATTTAATGCTCCTATGTCTCCCGTTGTAGATCCACCACTCACTGGTGCTGTTGCCTCTACAACAGATCGTTTCGTGTTTGTGCCTCGGGATCGTAAGTGTCCGAAATTTAACGGTAGATCCGGCGTTATGATTGAGGAATGGGTGGAGGAGGCTCAGGCCTGCATGCGTCTTCGCCATCATTTGGAGGGAGAGGCAAGGGAGGAAATTCGATATCGGCCAAGGGACGAGAGGGAGGATCCAAACAAAATTATTAAGGCATTGCGCGAATTGTATGGTTGCACGAGTTTGTACGTAGCTCTTCAAGAATCCTTTTTTTCCAGAAAACAACAGGGTGGGGAGACCTTGTTTAGAGTTCTCCCTAGCCCTGTTGAATCTTCTGGAAAAGGTGAAACGTCAATCACCCCATGGTATGCCTAATGCGGATATTTTATTGCGAGATCAATTTGTTGAGCATGTGAGCGACGGTGCGCTTCGACATGAATTAACAGTTGGTCCGCCGCCAACCCACTGCTACGTTGTTGAATGTTCGTGGCGAAGCTATTCGCTGGGAACGTGAGGGAATGCCTGGGGGGGCGCGTAGTCGAAGCCGATCAGTTCCTTCCGCTCAGAGTATTCAGTATGGGGTACAGGGACATCAGCACACAGGGGGAAGTAGTAATTTGGCGACTTCCGAATTGGGCGAGTTGCGAGAAATGCTGAAAAAGCAACAACAATTGAATCAACTTGCTCAAAGTGTGGCTCAAATTCTTAATCCTCAGCGTTCGCAATTATCCCGATCTAATCAGATAATTTGTAGGCAGTGTCAGCAGCCTGGTCACTTTGCTAGGGATTGTGATAGGGAACAGAGACCTTTTCGTTTTCCACCAGTACGCGCAGCCTCCGCGGTACCAAGAGGTGGGCAGTCACAGTCCAGGCAACCGTCGGAAAACTAGTTCCCGAGGAGCTGCAGGGCCACAGCTTGGTCGGGGAAAAGACAGGCTCGGGTTTTCTAAATGATGCCAATTTTATGTCTCGTTTTATGTCAACATGTCCGCAACTTGACGTGTGTATGGGTGGGGTTATGGTACCTTGCCTGGTGGACACTGATTCTATAGTGTCCACAATTATGGAAAAGTGTTTCTTGGCGAATTTTGGGTCATGGGGTCAGGAACAGCTTAGGTCGTGCCATTGGTTACAGCTCCGGGCTGCAAATGGTCTTTCAATTTCTTATATTGGCTATTTAGAACTAGATGTACAGCTTTGTGGGCGTTTTAGGGTTTTAGGGTGTGGAGTGCTGGTGGTCAGAGATCCTCCCGGTGGTTTGGGTGCTCAGGTTCCTGGTGTTCTGGGAATGGACGTCCTAAGCGGCTGTTACCGGGAGCTCTTTGGTCAGCATGGCACAAGTCTTTTTGATTTACCTGTTGTGTCACAGGCCCCTATTTCCGTTGTCCAGGCTTTACAGCATTGTCATCACATTGACATCCAGCTAGTTTCAGATCAGGGGGGTCGAGTCAAGGTGCGTGGACGTCGGGCGTGTCGCATCCCAGGAGGCACCATGAAATTGGTTGCCGCAACGTGCTCTGCCCAGTACTCAAGTGGTACAGTATTGTTTAAGCCTCCAGATTCTGGTCTCCCAGTAGGTTTGTTGGCATCTCCTGCTCTGGTCCACGTGCACCATGGCACAGCTTATGTGCCTGTTGTTAATGTGGGTACAATAGATGTAGTGATGTACGCTAGCAAGGTCGTACGCACTGTTAACCATGTTCAGGTGGTGAGCTTACCCCCAGAGGTCACTGAAGTTCAGGAGGTTTCAGCTAGGGTGAGTACACAAGTTGTGCAGGTTTCCCCTCCTGTACAAGAGCAGATTGACTTGTCTGTGTTGTCGGTGGAAGAACAAGGCAAGGTGAGGGCGCTACTAGACCGGTATTCATCTGTGTTTTCCATACATGATGGGAATTTGGGATGTACTAATCTTATCTCCCATGACATCCCCTAGATGAGGTCCCCGTGTGCCAGCGGTACAGGCGTATTCCTCCTTCAGAGTACGAGGTAGTAAAGGCTCACATTAACCAACTTTTGGAGGTTCAGGTAATTGGAGAGAGCTGTAGCTCTTACGCTTCGCCCATCGTTTTGGTCAAAAAGAAGGACGGTAGTCTACGCATGTGTGTAGACTACTGGCATTTAAATGCTAAGACCAGGAAGGATGCCTTCCCTCTACCTCGTATCGAGTCACTGGCAGGGGCACGTTGGTTTTCTACCATGGACCTTGCTAGTGGGTACAATCAGGTCCCTGTTAGTGAGGCAGATAGATCTAAGACAGCGTTTTGTACTCCGTTTGGGCTCTTTGAATGGAACAGGTTGCTGTTTGGCCTTTGCAACGTTTCCAGCACCTTCCAGAGATTAATAGAACGGTTGTTTGGGGACCAACAGTATCAGTCTCTTCTCTTGTACCTTGATGACATTGTTGTTTTCTTCTTATCAGTTGACCAACATCTAGCTCGGATGGAGGTAGTCTTATGCCGGTTACACAGGGAAGGTTTGAAGGCTAAGTTGTCAAAGTGTGCCTTCTTCAAACATGAAGTACAGTACCTGGGGCACGTGATCTCCTCAGAAGGGGTTTTTACAGCCCCAGGAAAGATTTAGGCAGTTTCGCAGTGGCCTCAGCCAACCAGTGTTGCAGGTTTGCGGTCATTTTTGGGGTTTGCTAGCTACTACCGCCGCTTTGTGGAGGGGTTTGCGAGGCTGGCTGCCCCCCTCCACAGGTTGGTGGCAGAGCTAGCAACCCCAAAGCGGTCAAAGTATGGGTCCCGTGAGTTTGCTGAGGCATGGTCTACGGAGTGTCAGAGTAGCTTTGAGGAGTTAAAAGGTAGACTTACCACTGCCCCTGTACTCGCCTATGCCGACTTTTTACTTCCTTTTATCTTGGAGGTGGACGCCAGCCATGAGGGACTAGGGGCGGTCCTCTCACAAGAGCAACAAGGTAAGGTTCGTCCCATAGCTTATGGTAGCCGAGGTCTTCGGCCCACTGAGCGCAATATTTCAAACTACAGTTCTATGAAGCTGGAGTTTCTTGCGCTCAAGTGAGCCATGACTGAGAAGTTCCGTGAGTACCTGCTGGGACACAAGTGTGTAGTCTACACCGATAATAACCCTCTTAGCTACCTGACCTCAGCTAAGTTGGGTGCCATGGAACAGCGTTGGGCTGCCCAGTTGGCATCCTTTGACTTTGAGCTTAAGTATAGATCAGGTAAGAGCAACCGCAATGGTGATGCCTTGTCACGCCAGAACTCGCCTGTTGTGGAAGTTCAGAATTTGTGCCCAGGTGTATCTGTTCCTGCTGCATTGCGTCAAGTCAACCAAGGTGGATTGGTGACTCAGGTAAACCAGATTGTATCCTTTCCTGGTTATTCTATCAGTGATATGTCGGCTCAGCAGCAGGCCGACCCAGTTATTGGAGAGCTTCTGGTTTTCTGGAGGCAAAAATTGCTGCCTAGCTCTGAGGGGTGTAAAAAAAGGTCTGCTGTGCTTTTGTTTCGGCAGTGGGATCGTCTGGTGGAGGAGGGGGTGCTTTATCGCCAGGTGTTTCGCCCGGATGGTGAAGTGCTAGTGATATCCAAGTGATATTGCCGGTGGCCATGAAACCGGAGGTGTTGACACAATTACATCAACTGCACAGGCACCAGGGGGTGGAGCGCACCTCTCAGCTGGTGTGGCAACAATGTTATTGGCCAGGGATGTCCTCTGACATTGCCCGGTGGTGCCATGAGTGTGAAAGGGGCCAGTGTGCAAAGGGTGTCCAGCCTGCCCCTGTTAGTTTCATGGGACACCTGCTGGCTGCACAGCCAAATAAGATTCTGGCCCTGGACTTTACTGTGTTGGAACCCTCAAGTTCCGGTCTTGAAAATGTGTTGGTCATGACTGATATTTTCACCAAATACACCTTGGCGGTACCTACTAGAAATCAACAAGCTGAGACTGTGGCACAGGTTCTGGTTGTTGAATGTTTCTGTAAACTTGGGGTGCCTGGCCGTATCCATTCGGACCAAGGCCGTAACTTTGAGTCAGCGCTTATTAAGCAGTTGTGTTGTTTATATGGAGTTGAAAAGTCACGCACTACTCCATATCACCCTGCTGGAAATGGCCAGTGTGAACGTTTTAACCAGACGCTGCACAATCTTTTGCGCACCTTGCCTGTGTCAAGGAAGGGGGACTGGCCATCTTGTCTTCCACAGGTACTGTTCGCCTACAACACTACTCCTCACCAAGCTACGGAAGAATGCCCGTATTTTTTGATGTTTGGGCAGGAGCCTAGACTTCCAGTTGACTTCCTGCTTGGTAGAGTTGAAGAGCCACAGTAGTGGGTAGTGTTCATCGGTGGGTCCCAGAGCATCAGGATCGGTTGCAGGTGGCTTTTGAGGGGGCTTGTGAGCAGTTGGGGGCCACGGCTGACCGCCGAAAAGCCAGGCACGATCTGCAGGTACGAGAATCACAACTGCAGGAGGGTCAATTGGTATATCTCCGTGACTATAGAGTGAGAGGTCGACATAAAATCCATGACCTGTGGAGCTCTGTAGTGCACCAGATTGTGAAGGCACCTAAGGAAGGAGGTGTGGTGTATACAATTGCTCCCATCACAGATCTAGGCAAGTTAAAGCACGTGCACGGATCTTTGCTGAAACTTCAGATTGGCATGACATTCCATTAGTGGAAACTGTGCGGCCTCGAGAAGAAGAGTTGGACGAGGGAGATTTGTTTGTTCTGGTACCTGAAACACTGAAGGTTAGTAGTAGGCAAGCACCTAGGAGTATGCTTCAGTCTGAACCCCAGGGTTCTGGTGAAGTCCAGGAATCAGAAGAAATCCCTGAGTTAAGATTGAATGTGCAGCCACTAATGAACCCTCCTTTACACTCTACTTCGGTGGGTGAGAGTGTGGTGAGAAGGACTGGAAGGAGTATTGCTGGGAAGCACTCTAATGTACATCACATCCCACGATCCTTGGGACCAGGTACAGTGTCTAGTATAGTGTGTAGTGCATCTGTGGTTTTATTCCGTCCTTGGGACTGAAAGTTAAGACGGTGGGCTTTTGGTTTAGTTCATCGTCGGGGCGACGATGCAGAAGCTGAGGGTGGATTGTGACAGAATGAATGAGGTTCAGGTGGTGATTGACACTCCTGACCACCAATCAGTAGGGAGCAGGCACTATTTAGAGCGGGTTGGTTTGAGCCTGGAATGCGCCTCCCCTTTTGCGGTTGCTAAAGTCATTTCAGGTATGTGCTGCTAGTATGTAGCGTTGGCTAATAAGTTTTTCTTTGCTTATTGCACTAATGGCTCGTTTGTGTATCCTTAGCCTGTCTTTTCAGTGTGTGTCCCTGTTGGATGCTGCTTTGGATCTGTTTATTGCCCTTCCTGCAGGTATGAGGAAGTTGTTTAGCAATGTTTAGCTTTAATGCGTGTCAGGTGGCGTGAGTAATGTGCAATCCTTGAACTTCAGTTTAACAGCAGGTTATTTGAAGGCTGCGTATTCTGAGTGGTGAATTGATTCTCAGGAACTTATCTATCCGCATTTGGTAAGTTGTTTCGGTTTGTTAGGGGGAATTACAGCATGTAGTTCCGCAATTACGTGTGTCATTTATATCTTGTATCATTTTTTGTATTATAGGATCCTCCTTTTTCGTCCTGGGTGATTATTGCTGCGATTCGACTTTTCCCTCGCTGCGTGCCAAGTGAACAAACTTGGCTTACAAATATTTAAAAGGGGAATTCTGCTGCTGACGTTTGGCTTTTGTGATTTGTTTTAATCGATATTGTCTGGTCTACTGTGGGGTCGAGCAACGTGCAAGTATCGGGGCTGGCTTAAGGTCGACGCGGCCGCTCCTTTTAAGTTTTGCTTCCCCCAAACGTTTTTAAAAGTCTTCCATTGTTTTCTTTTAAACGGAGTATATGGTGAATCATATTGTGCTTCGGTGACCGTCCATTGTATTACAGTGGAATTGTGACCTTAATTCGCTTTTTCCCTCATCTATGTCTGAGTTGTCTTGCTTTTGGTTTCTTTCAGGAGCTGGGGTCCCACGGGTGAAAGGTCTTTGGTGGTGCTATTTCTACATTTGCTGTGCGACACAAAAACTGTAATAAAACATAACGAAAATGTGTTATAAATGTAATAATAACTTTTTTTTTTTAATTGCTGATGAAAAGTTTTGCCACCTAGAAGGGGGCTGGTTAGGATGAGAATTTGTTGTTACTCTGAGACTGTACTGATGTACGTGTTGTGTCTGTTGTCCTCAATGTGGGTGAAGTTTTTTGTCTTTCTACAGAAAAGAATGACAAAACCTGTTAAAGTTCCAGATTAGTTGACTCATGTCTCATTATGTTTATGTTAAACCTTTTGAAACCTTTGTGCGTGCGTGTGTGTGGGCATGAGACAAAACCATATGAATGCACAAAACTGTTTAATAAACACATATCATGTAAATCTCTTAATAGAGATTCGTTTTACATTTGTTATAAAAAAAAGGGAAATGATGTCAGCTAGAATAAAACTGAGTGTTTCTTTTTCTGTATTTTTACCTTGTGTTGTTGAGGATGATGCAGGTGGTGAGGTTGTTGCTTTACTCTGAGGCTGTTGATGTTGCTGTTGGTGACACTGGAGTAAAACATGCTCATATTCAATCATATTCAGCCTGTGCAGAACATCTGTAAAGTCCCTGGTCCTCTTCAGTCAGGTCTGATATGAGTAGAAAGAAGTTTCCTGGAGGGTTTTTACTGACCAGTTTCACTCTGTTACTGTGATTTCCAGTCTGTTTAGGGTAAATTTCCTGAAAGTGATTGTTTTTATTAAACTCCCATGTTACATTTTTCGGGTCGTTCTGTAGGTCAGTGCAGACGCAAGGCAGAACTACAGACTCTCCTATGAACCCAGTCCCCTCCTCTACCCCTGCCTTATTCACCAGCTCACAGCCTGTAAACAGAACATTTACAGGTCATAATAGAAATAATGCGATTAATAATATTCCCCGTTTGTAAATCACAACATTTTCTGCTGCAAACAAGAGATTTTTTAATGATGTGACAATCAGCTGTTTAAATTCTCTACATGAATCCAATATCAGGACTCTGATACCCAACACTGAACTTATACTGGGTTCTTTATAATTAAGTAAATGCTGAATCTAAAATAATCTTTAATATCAGTTTGTACAGTTAGTAATAATAATAATCCCATATAAGATGTACAGACTGTGTTTCTCAGTGTGAATGTTAAGTTATAACACCTCGTCTAGTGACAGATTTCTGTAGACATTAAATGGTGTTATGACGTTTTCCAGGTCGACTTTCTTCAGATCATTATGTAAATTGTGTTATGTAGATTCTCTCTGACTGTAAATTACAGTGAGTTTGGGGTTTAATGTTTTGTCACATTAACATATAATTCTGATGTATCAGATGTTTATGTAAATATCTGTTATAATAAAGGATTATACAGGTGTCATGGAGCTCTATAAACAATGGATGCAACAGAGAAATCTGTTGCATCCAATTTGAATGCAGTCCACAGTTTCATGTCAGAAACTCATGGGAGAGATTGTGGGATACGAGTGCAAGGACAGATTATTCTGTCAGAGTGTGCAGGTAAATAGGTGAGGAAGGACCCAAATGCTGTATGTGACAGGGTAATGAGAAAACAGGCTTTAATAAATAGTAAGCAAAGCAATGGGGCAAACAATCCAAAAACCAGCAAACAGAACTATGAAGGGCAGAGCAAAAACACAAACAAACAAAACACAGTCCAGAGTTCAAATCCAGAACAGAACAGGGTTCAGGAGCAGAATCCAGAGCAGGCAGGGTGGCAAGAATAATCTCAGAGGCAAAGTAGCCGGTAAAATTATCTGGCCCCGAGCTAAAGTTTTGTGTGTCTGTAAATACCAGGAGCAGCGGGGAAAAAAACAAGATGTCCGTCGACCCGGAAGTGCCCACTGTTTCAGTCTGATTTTCCTAATCAGTATTTATTGTCATTTATAACTCGATATTGATGTGTCACAACATGACACCTAAATTTTAATTCCCCTTTAGTTATGATAAATGGAGTAAATATTTTATTACATTTGTAACTATAATTCATTCGAAGGATCATCAAGCCTGCTTTCACAATAAATATCAACTTTTATTGTGTATTTAAATGTTTTACCTTTAACATAAAGCCAAGTGTCTCTGTGTTCCTTCTCAGTGCTGCACCTGTAGACTCCATGATCTTCTTCTGTCAGGTCAGATATGAGTAGTGACAGATTAGCAGGAGAAATGTTATTAAACAGCTGATATCTGCCACGGTAGTGTTCATCATTTAACACTTCAGTCAGACGTCCTGTTCTGAAGATCTTCCAGGTGAATGTCTGAGGTTTGGAGAGAAGGTCAGAGCAGGAGCAGGGTAAGAGCACTGAACCACCTTTGTGTTGTGTGATTGATGTGTAAATTTTAACAGAAATAGCACAGCCTACAGAAACAAACACACAAAACATCACAATCTACTGAATACAATATGCAGTACAATATTATAAAAAGTTTTTCTAAAGACAACATACTAAAAAATGCGAAGAAGAAATAAAACAAATTCTGTACATTTAAATCTCAGATCTCGTTTCTCAGTCCAGTTCCTACAGTAACTACTGTGTGTGTTACACTTTCCTGTGCTCATGTGTGTATTATTTCTTTTAAATCCCAGAGTGAAACTGATTTTTATCATGCCCAAACGAAACTTAATTCTTGGAGAGGTTTTCCATACGACCTGCTATGCCTGTGGTGCCTTTCTGATATCAGGGAAGAAGAAATACACAGCACACAGAATGCATGTTCTACCTCTTCTCCTTTATTGCAGGTAGCAGAGCGTATTTATACACATACAGAGAAAAGGCTGTCCTAAACTTGTTTCCTGTTTAGACAAGAGGATATACTAGCTGGAGATGTGTGAATCCAGATAAGACTCGCTGTTTACCTTACAGACTAACATCGTAAATATTCTATAGACATTGAACAGACAAAGGAATGTGTGTGAAACAGTGTGAAAACCATCTTAACACTAACAATAGCCACTTTAAATCATTTATGATTTAGCATCACACACCAAAACATAGGATGTTCATCCTTGGAACAGAACAGATGACACAAACTGCAAATGAAAAGATAAAGACAAACAAAAAAATACAGATTCCATTTCATTCTTTCCCAACATGCATATAATCCTTCATCACCACCACTCCAGTCGAGGCCTTTATGGCCTGTCTTACCATCGTCATCAAACATGGCAACATACAAAGTATAATTCCAACAATCAATCATTCCTAAAACAAAATAGTGTTCAACACTAATAAACAAACTCTTAATCTTCTCAAAAAAAACTTCACCAGTTGTTTCAAGTTCTCCAAGACGTCATGAGACATTTGTTTCTCAGTGCTTGTTCAGTATGTCTATTAGCAGTATTATAAGGTATACATAATTGTTTCTTCTCACTGAATAATGTATTCAAAGAGAATAAGAAAAATTCGGAGTCTAGTTACAACTATGCACATATAGTTATAGAATTTAGACCTAGAGCAGGTATCAGGGTACGGTAAAAAGAACAGTCAAGTGAGTCAGATCTTCACCCCAGAGGTGGCCCCCTTTCTACTATAAGGAAAGGATCTTTCTGTGGGCTCTCAACTGTTTCAGCCCTGAATACTCACTTAGGTAGGCTTCTTAGGCCAATAGACCAATTAGTGCATGGAATAAGTGGGTGCTGTTTTGATCCTGCTTGCGTGTATAATCAGCCTGCTTGCGTGTATAATCAGCCACACTGTGGCTGATAATCAGTCAGAACCATCAAGGAACGTGTTACTAAAGCCTGCATTAAAACAGGCCAAAATTAGACTGTTGTTCTCCCGGTAGTACTCACAGAAATGAGAATGACCCTATCTTCAACAAAACTAACCTTTTGAAAGTTTTATGTTCTAACCTTTCTTGACCCCATGGGTCAGGGGACGCACTGGCATTTCTTCCTTAGGTAACCTGGAAGTGATGGTGGACGACTACGTTTCTGCCCTGGTTGTGAAATTTAATTCTATCAGTGCTGATGATTCACTAACTCTTCCTCTGCCTACAGATAAGCCAACACACCCTTTCCTAATCAGCAGTTCCTGATAAGAAGTCTGAAGCCTACCAATGTCGTTGTGCCGAATTATCTGGGTCCAGGGAATGTTCTAGCTGTAACCAGAACTGGAGTTCTGTTTGTTCTCTCTACCACTCCAGCTGACTGTGGGTGATAGGGAATATTAAAATACTAAGCTTTTAGCCAAAAGATGTGTTGCCTTCAAAGCAAAAGGTGTGCCGTTATCACTTTCAATCACAATAGGAATACCAAACCTGGAAATGATCTCTTTTGTTAATATTTTTGACAACCGTTTTAACATTCTCTCTCACACAAGCAAATGCTTCTGGCCACTTACTGAATCTGTCAACTATAACCAACAGGTATGTCAAATTTCCTACAGGTGGCATATGTATAACTATGGGCACTTTGGCAGGGAGTTGAACAGCTTTTAAAAAGTCACCTATGAGATTAAAATGTGCTATGGGCTTTCCATCAGCTGTTTTGAAGTCTTTTTGCTTACATGTTTCGGCAAAATCATGCACAACACCATAAGCATACTTAGAATCAGTGTATATAGTCACTACTTTACCTTCAGACAACTGACATGTCTTGTAAGTGCCACCAACTCTACAGCTTGTTGACGTGTATGGTAATGATTAAGCTTCAACTATTACATCAGGTAATCTTACAACCGCATATCCACATAAATACACATCATCAGAAGGTTTTGAACATGAACATCTACATATAGACATTCCCCCTCTTCCAGGGCCGTATCTAAAAGATCGGGCCTACAGGAGGTCTCTTGTTCAATGTGTTCAAGGCAATCATGTGCGTCGTCAAAACCATCTAAGTCAATATTGTCTAGCAGATCACGCAGAACTACTACAGCTGAATGCGGCTGAGAAGAAGGCTTAATAGTTAAGTTTTACATTTTCCAAGAGCCTGGTCTTATAACCAGATCTACGATGTGCTGTGATATGTTGTGTAAAATAGCTGTTACCTGATGTGAGGTGTACAGTATCAAAAGATGTGACAGCACCATTTTCTCAGCATCCTGGACCATCAAAGCCGCAGCAACCACTGCACGCAAGCACGAGGGCAACCCTTGTGCTATATTGTCTAAATATTTGGAAAGATACGCAACAGGGCGATATCTGTCACCGTGTTCCTGGGCTGGGATCCCCGCAGCCATATAACTACGTTTGTGCACATAGAGGTGAAAAGGCTTAGCATAATTTGGAAGACCTAGAGCTGGGGCAGACTGTATAGCCTTCTTGAGGGTGGCAAAACTGTCATTCATTTCATGAGTCCACAGAATGAGATGTGATGGAGGAGCTTTGTGATCAATAGCACTACGCAAAACTTTATCATGCTGTGCACAGTCAGGGATCCATGCTCGACAGTAGTTCACTAGTCCCAAGAAGCTCTGCATCTGTTTTAAAGTCAGAGGTCTTGAAAACCTAGTCACAAGCTGTACTCGGTCCTGTGATATCCTACGTTGGCCTTCTGAAATCACATGGCCCAGATATGAGACCTTTCTCTTCACCCACTCTAGTTTCTGGTGTGAAGCTGTAAATCCAGCCTGAGGCAGGACATTGCAGACAATCACTGATGCTTTGTGGCAGTCCTGCTCAGTCAGTCCTGTGACAAGGATGTCATCTGCATATTGAAGAATGCAGGTTGTTTCTGGAAGGTGTATATCAGCCAAAGTTTTGTGCACTACCGCTAAGAATACGGCTGGCGAGCCAACAAAACCCTGAGCAAGACGGGTCCAGGTGAATTGACGTCCCCTATGGGTAAATTCGAAAAGCGTCTGCGTCTCTGAGGCCAAAGGGACACAGAAAAAAGCAGAACAAAGATCAATCACAGTAAAAAAATCTGTGATTCGCTGGTATAGAGTTAACAATAGTA
Source organism: Silurus asotus (assembly GCA_024362625.1). Classification (NCBI taxonomy): domain Eukaryota; kingdom Metazoa; phylum Chordata; class Actinopteri; order Siluriformes; family Siluridae; genus Silurus; species Silurus asotus. The sequence continues at coordinate 154,968 of MU557582.1, read as the reverse complement.
GCTACATCGGGCACCAACAGAGCTAACGGAATAACTAATTTATTAATCTCACGTAAATCTTGTGTTATTAAAACATATCTTTTTATACAGGCCTTTTTATAAAATGTTTTATTGAGATTTAAATGAATCTTATATGCATATGCTTTTCTTTGTGTGTCCTGTTTTATGCAATGACATGTATATTGTCTGTAAGGTGACCTTGGGTGTTTTGAAAGGCGCCATGAAATAAAATGCATTATTATTATTATTATTACTACCGCTAAGAATACGGCTGGCGAGTCAACAAAACCCTGAGCAAGACGAGTCCAGGTGAATTGACGTCCCCTATGGGTAAATTCGAAAAGCGTCTGCGTCTCTGAGGCCAAAGGGACACAAAAAAAAGCAGAACAAAGATCAATCACAGTAAAAAAATCTGTGATTCGCTGGTATAGAGTTAACAATAGTAGCTACATCGGGCACCAACAGAGCTAACGGAATAATTAATTTATTTATCTCACGTAAATCTTGTGTTAGCCTCAAGCATTTTTTTATCTGCCTTCAAGACGGGATTAATCGGTGTGTTATACGGTGAATGTGTCTCGATCAATACACCTTGTGACAATAAATCGTCAATAACTGGAGCAATGCCAACATTCTTCTCTTTCGACAATGGATATTGTTTAACAAAAATCAGATGGTGTGCTTTCATGAGTGCATGATACGGTTATACCTGGATTAAACCTGCCTCATCTTTGTGAGAGGCCCATAATTTAGGGTTAACTTCAACTAAATTTGGTTCATCAGGCAGGACCTCTGTGGCTTGGTTGAGAGCATGAGGACAGAAGAAAAAGACAGTGAAACATTGGTTTCAAAAAACAGAATCTCCATTCCCATTTTGTGCATCATATCTCTTCCTAAAAGGTTTAAAGGTGAGTTTGAAATTATTGTAAATCTATGATAAAAAATTTGTACCAGTCTGTGTCACTAATGGCAAAAAGTGAGTTCCAGGACATGAAATTGGAAATCTATCTATTCCCTAATATATGAACTTCCCCTTTTTCCTAGGACCTCCTCCTTGAGTTTTGTGCTGAGGCTGGAATGCACCACTTCCTGTTGCAGTGCAGAGCATAACGGGTTATCTTAACCTGGAGCATAGTATAAACCTCTAGCAGCATCTAAATCTCAAGGAAAAACTCTAGGTGTCTAGATGTGACACAATTTCACTCCATAATGCCAAATAGTCTAAATAAGGATTAGTTCCATAACCGGCACAATTCCTATAAATCCAATATTTGGGATTTTCTTCCGGCAATAAGCAAAAAATGTCATGACCCATTTCTTGATGATGTTTTTATGAAAGAACAGACACACAACACTTAATATACAGACGATACACACAACACATAACACTTAGACAATACAGCTGTGCAAGGCACCAGGGGGATCGCAGTTTTCAAACAAAAAAGGTAATCCAGTCTCTCCAATTGGATCACAAATTTTGTAAGTTAGGAGAAAAAAATAGACTATGAAGCCAAAACATGATTGAAGTCTTTTGAAAAATTGTAAAGTCTTTTCAAAATGTCCGTTTTTCTTTAGTTCCTTTTCTCTTTTCTCGTACTTTTTTTTTTAAACAATTAATTTTTTATTTATCTATTTTTTTCGGGCATATAAATTATCGTGGATTCTTTTGGATACTTCAGACAATATCGCCTATATTAGACAGACCGTAAAAACGTCTTCTAAGCTTGCATCTTACATCTAAGATGAGGAAACCAATGTCGCGACGAAATCATCCCACCAAAGGAAATGATCATTAAAGCACTTAACGGTCTCGCACCGCAGTATCTGAGTAAACTTCTGTACCAGTATGATCTTCCACGCCTACTTAGATCAAAAGGTGCTGGCTATTTGTTGGTTCCTCAAATAATGAAGACTACAGCAGGGGGCAGATCTTTCTCTTATAAAGCCCCACAGTTATGGAACAGCCTTCCAACCAGTGTTCGGGA
>MU557582.1:93560-120743 GCA_024362625.1 Silurus asotus | reverse complement strand
TATATATATATATATATATATATATATATATGTATATTCTGTTGGAACATTTCCAACCAGTAGAGGGCCTCAGGCTTTCTGGTTGTTTAGCTATTTGTTTTGCTTTATTAATAAGTTGTGATATACATTTAAATTATTTTTGTTTTGTTTTATATGTTCTTCAAATGCAACAACATACAGTGATATTAACTCACATAATGTCACCTGGCTTAGTATGTTTTTAGCAGTTTTTAGGATAAAGTAAAACATTGAAACATAAAACTATATAATCACATCTTAGCTTTTGTTGGTATTAAGATAAGAAAAGAATAATCATTATTTTAATCACATTAATTAATCATTATATGATTACATCTTAACTGAATATAGTGCTCGTGAATTTATCAAGAGCACAAAGTAAACGCTAATCAATTATTTATAATATAATACAATAATACATTCTAAACAAACTCCTTTGTCCTAATACAAATGAACATGATATAAAGGATAATTTGTAAATAAATCACCTCGAGAATGAGCCACTGGTATAAATGAAACCAACACTGAAATGAGAAAAGAAATAGAAAACAGAATGTAAACATGAAAATTATTGACTAGAAATGAAAACAGCAGATTGTAGATGCATCAAACTTGTAACACATTTGTCTTCACAAAATCTAAACTACCATCTCGCAAGGCATTCAGACTGCAGATGAATAACTTTGTACCCAATGCCTACACTCTAATGAAGACACAAAGAGTGTATTTACTGTCTGAGCATCACAGGCAGTTGACTAAGATCCATTCTGTCCCTCTAATGACTGGCAGAGCAGTGGGTTGTGTTAATGTTGCAGTACTTCCTGTGTCCCACACTATTAATAAAGAAAGATAGAATGAGTGTATTTAAATGTTTTGCATTAAGTGCATAGAGTCTTTGTACCTTCTCTTCCTTGCACAATCTAAATAAAAACCCTTGCCAACATTGTATTTTTCTCTCCAACTACCACATACAAAAAAGCCCTATCACAGTGTGGCCGCCATTTCTTGTGCATTTCCACTTGTTAAAATGTTGAATGATATCTCCATGAGAAATGGTATCTAGCAACAACTGCCTAAAGGAATCTTATTCTACTTTCTATTATTATCGTTATTATAGAATAGACACCCTGCTTCACCTTCTGCCTCTGCAAACACCTATTCATATTTCTGAAAAGTTCTCAGAAAAAGATTCAAATCCTCTCTTTGAGCCTGGAAACACTTTGGATCCTAGAAAGGCATCATTATTTAAGAGATCATATGCAATAACTTCTTCACCCATAGCTAGGCACTCAAAAATTGCTGCCTTGCTATCTCCTTTATCTTCAGAGTCTGTACTATCATAAACTTGGTGTCTCTGACACACAGCTTTCACTGCTCACTTAAAGAACTCTTGCTCAGATCTTTCTTTTAGAAAATGGAAAATGAACTGATGCACTCGATCATCCTCCTCATTGGAACTCTGATTTATTCTCAGTGTGCAGATTTCAGCTTCCATATAGTTGTTGGCCTCAGCCAGGAGGTTTGCGCTCTGATTTGTTTTTAGCAATGCTGTGACAATGGGCCTCAGTCTCAATACTGAAAGGTGCAAGTGCTATGAACTCAATCCACCAGCAGGGTGCAGAAGGACAGCACCAAGGAAGTTTAGCACAGAGTGGATGGCAAGGAGGCATGGCATCCTGACAAGACATGACTGGAGATTGTTTAGAGTGATGGCTCCTTACTGTCTTCATACCAGGTGGTGCCTTTAAAAAGATGCTGGGAAGACAGTGAGATGGAGAATCTTTGGTCCCTGAATAATTTTTGGCTGCTTCTCACTTTAGGCAAGATGGCAGCAGCGAAAGAGGTTTCCTGCCAGATCCTTGCAACGCCGATGAGAGCCCTACAGCACTTGTTCCTGACCCTTACATGCCGACAGATCCTCGGATTGAGCCAGTTCCCCTTTCGGGACCTGAGGCATCGGGGCATGGTGAGAACGCGGGACTACTTCTCCCACTCTAGCCTCTCTCTACTACCCTTTCTCCATTATTTTTTGAATAAAGACACTATATATTCCCTTTTTCCCAGATTCCAGTGTCTGTGCTTAGCCTTACTCAGCGACAAGTCACTACAATGCGTACATCTATAGTCACAGATCTAACTATAACAAATATTTTATTAGACAGCATCTGAAAATATTGTAAAGCTGCTACACTTTGTTTGAAAGCTGATGGTATTCATGAACATATTGAACTCATAAGAAGCTAAAAAGCTGCTACTGCTGAGCCCTTGAGCAAGGCCCTTAACATTCAACTGCTCAGTTGTCAGTCGCTCTGGATAAGAGCGTCTGCCAAATGCCATTAATGAAAAAGAAAAAAAAAATGCAATATGCAGGGGATCGCTCAGATTTTTCCATTAACTAATTATTTCTGTCTACCTTGAGAGAGGTTTACTGCTCTCTGAGAGCAAACAAACTTATTCCTTTGTATCACTACAATGACAATCAAGTATCTTAGTCTAAGTGTCTAATATCTGACTGGGTGACAGAGCAGCGGTGTGCATTAAAATGTAACCACTTCCTGTGTACAAAGTGTGAAAAATCCAATATACACATGTACACACAGAAAAGCATCCGCCAAATGTAAATGAAAAAAAGCTGCAGTGTATTACAGAGGGACAGAAATGTATATTAATGCAGATGTTTAGTGATTATATTTTGTTTCAAATGAAGTGGAAAGTGAGGGGGGTCTGCAACCGGCTTTGAAAAAGATCAGTGAGAGATAGTGGAGTTATCTTTGCCCAGCATATCAACAGCTAAAGTGTTAAACGGTAGCTGGGGCTTTATCACACGCAACTTCACACCTCATGCAGCTTTTCACAGCACTGAATTAAAATAGAACAAACCACATCTGCAAACTGTCACTGCTCTGTGTGTTTACAGGAATAATGAGAAGTGTTTTTCTTGTTATTGCTCTTAACTTTTACACAGAGGTAAACAATGGTAGATGAATATTGTATTCAAGAATTTCAAGTAAAGAACCTATAATACATTAATTTTACTTATAATACTTAAGTTAAATTTATAATCAGATAATGAAAAAATGCACTGTAAATTCATGAGCAAAGAAGGACACAGAACACAGCAGCTAGAAGCAGAATATTTTGGGTTTTATTGACGTTGAGAAAAGAACTAATAATTGAAAATGTGAGAAATGCACATGTGAAGGGAAATCAGCAAGATCCTCACAGGCCTGATCAGAAATATCACATATGGCTGAAGTGGGTCTGAAATCATCACCACCTACACTGATACATGACACAAACCAGCCAACCCATTCTTGGGTCAGGTGATTCAGTAGAAGACAGCAAATAAAAAGCTTATGTTTATCAGCCACATTCATTAGCAGAAATTAGTGATAATGTCTTTTAAGTGAGGTCATGGTGCTCTGTGGCAGTCTGTGCTGGGCAGGGATGTGCCTGACTACAACATCTCAACTTGCTTTATCAATAATTTGAACTCGCTCGCAGAATTTGTAAGTCACTGGACTATAATAACATTAGACAAATGTTTAAGAAGAAATTAGCAGAAGTAAAAAAAACAAAAAAAACAAACATACACATGGTCAGAATAGATACGTGTCATATTGTCTGATTTGCAAAAGAAAAAATAAAACATAGCAAGGAAGTGGTAGAAATAAAATTATTCTTAATCTATTTAGTCCAACTTTAAACATGCTGAGGTTAAGGGGATTTGCCCTTAATGAGGTAGTGAAGGGAAATGTCTGAATATAATGGTAACTAATGTGGGTTTCCACAAGATAATGTGTATAAATATTTAATATTTTGCCACTGAATTGTCATAAGTATGCTCACAGATTAATTGTGGTTTACTGCAATAAACTTTTTTTTGCTTTTTCTTATCCATGTTGTCTTAAAGACTTTTTAAGAAAAATTATTTTTAAACATTATTGGTACCAGAAGACAGTTATTATTGGCCAGATTTTTCTAAGACATTATTCAAAAGTGCATTAGTTTGGTAGTATTGTGACATTAAACTTGCTGGACTGATATTTTACTGCACAGACCACAATTTTAACAAAAAATAGAAATGAAGGTCATATGGTATTTTAGCAATATGGATATTTAATGTGATAGAAGTTTTGTTACATGTTTTCTGTGATCTTTGAATGGTAAAAAATAATTAATTAGTCCTTTTATTTTATCAGATCACTGGGCTCATCACTGAGCAGTAGATGACAGAGGAAACAGAAGATCAGGTACAGAGTTCAACAATACAGACTTGTTTACACGCATTCGATTATTTTAACTATAATAGTTCCTATAAGTAGTAACACATCAAACTAATGTCCTAATCACACAAACTCATCATTTAGAACATTCAGGCTGCAGATGAATAACTTTATACCCCACCATTAACTCTAATGAAGACAAAAAGAGAATATTTACTCACAGAGCATCACTGCGAGTGGACTGAGCTCCATCCTGAACATCTACTGAATGACTGACTGACAGAGCACTGGTGTGTGTTAAAGGCTTACCACTTCCTGTACACAATGAGTGAGATATAAAAAGAGAAACATACTCACACATACAGAGTGACAATGTTTTAAGCGTCATATTGCAAAAAATGTACATTTTTTTTTGTTTTGATAAAATTCACACACACACACACACACACACACACACACACACACACACACACACACACACACACACACACACACACACATGTGGTCATAAATAGAATGCACCCATGCCTAGCATCCTGCTAGCCAGTGTCTAGTCTCTGGAGAACTGGACAACCTCAGATCCAGGGTCAAGGTACAGAGGGATATTCAGTATTCAGCACTGATGCTACGAGAACGATCTCAACCCAATTTAACTGGTTACTGTTCACCTAAGATAAAAAATATTCACGTAGAGCAAGTGGACCATATTTGACGTGTATAAATCTAGATTTTTTTTTATAAAGATTTTCTATACACAGCATTGCACAAAGACTCACTACACACTACAACAGAACACAGAGAAATTTGCTCTATTTGTACTCTTACCTTTTGAATTATAAAAGCACTGACAATAGTTGCACATCAAACTAAACCCTTTTTAGAACTCATAAATAAACTGGTCCCTCTGAGCAGTCATGCTGAAGTATACAAAATGCCCTAATCAAACAAAAGATTTTGCACATTTACACAACAAATAAACAACTTTATACCCAACCACTCACTCCAATGACACAAAGAGAAAATGTACCCACTGCGCATCACATGTAGTGGGCTGAGCTCCATCCTGTCCCTCTAATGACTGACTGGGTAAAAGAGCAGTGCACTGAAGTCTAACCACTTCCTGTGTACAAAGTGAGAAATAGACAGAAAAATATACAGAGGGACACATGTATACACACAGGAATAGAAAGAATGTATGTGTTTCCTGTTTTAAGAGCAACATTGCAAATCTATTATCTGATCAAATCGGTATTTTATTTTAAATTGATTAAATATCTTTACGGTGACAATGTCTCTAGGTTACGTATGTAACCCTAGTTCCCTGAGGGAACGAGAAGCTGCGGAACGCTTTGAGAACGCGACTGCGTTGTCCATGCTCTGAATAAGGTGTGAGATCAGTCAAAGTGAAAGCAGGCTGTCACTGGCAGGGTGACATCACGACCAGGAAGAATAAAATGCACATGCAGTGAAGATGGCTTCAGCTTTTGTAACCGAGATGTAATCGCTGAAGGAACGCCTGGCATGTGGCAATGAGATGCAGCGTCTCATTCCCTCATGGAGCTAGGGTTACATACATAACCTAGAGAAATTCCCTTTCACAGAAAGGGCCTGTAGATCGCCTACTCTCCTCAGCGAGCAGATAGCTAAAATAATAAACAAGTGCATCCACGAAATCTGGCCTAATGGACCGAAGGAGGGCTCAGACAGAGCCTCCAGCACAACGGCCAGGTCACACTTAGGCACTCTTGGTTGCCTCAGCCTCTGGGTGCTATGGAGAAAATGCATCAGGAGCGGGTCTCTGCCCATTGAATGCCCCGACATGGAGCATGATACGGTGAAACGGCAGACATGTAGACTTTGATGGTGGATGGAGCCAACCCTTTGGCAAACTGTCCCTGCAGAAACTCCTGTACAGAACCAACTGGGCATTGGACTGGGTCCAATTTGTGCTGAGCACACCACACAGTGAACAGACGCCATCTCGCGGCATACAACCTTCTCATGATGGAAGCTCTGGATTGGAGAATCGTATCTACTACCTCGATGAAGAGACCAGAACCTCTTCAGGGGCCACAGCCACAGCTTCCACAACTCCGGTCCGAGGTAAACTATTGTGCCCCCGATTGGGAGAGGAGATCTCTCCTTAGAGAAATCTCCCAAGGAGGCTGCTCGAGGAGGGCCACCATGTCTGCGAGCCACCGATGGCCCGACCACCGTGGGGCTACCAGGAGGAGTTGGTCTCCGTCCCGGTGAACTCTCTCCAGAACTCCCAAAGCAACACGATGGGGAAAGGCATACAGGCGCAGCCTCGTCCACTGCCACAGCTGTGCTATGGCATCCAGTACCAGCGGGGCTGGAGGATATAGGGGAACCACAGGTGAAAGTGAAACGTCTCTGGAGCATATAGAGAGAACCACAGGGGACAGTGCAACCTCTCTAGAGACACAAACAGGTCTACTTGGGCTTTGCCAAACTTCTTCCAGATCTTCTCCACCACATGAGGGTAAAGGCACCACTCCCCATGTCTGGACCTCTGACTTGACAGGGTGTCTGCTGCTTTGTTCAATTAGCTTCAGGGAGAGGAGCTTTCCCTGGTCCCACATGAGGATCTGCCGTGCCAGCTTGTACAGGTGGCGCAAACGCAGATCCCACTGGTGGTTGATATATGAGGCCACGAAGGTGTTGTCAGAGTGGATCAACACATGATGGCCTCTAAGATCCATGAGAAAACGCTTCAGAGACAGAAACATAGCCAGCATTTTTAGGCAATTGATGTGCCATAGCAGATGGAAACTTGCATGGAGCAGCCACTCATGACCATTTTCAACCATGTGAGGGACACATCTTTTGTTAGCACTATGCGATGACCGGGGACTTCCAACATGGGGCCTTGAAGTAGGAACTTGGGATCAGTCCAAGCATCTAACGCATGTAGGCCTCGCAGCGTGACCTTGATCAAACAGAGAGTATTGCCCTTCCGTGAGAACCCATGGGCTGTAAGCCACCACTGAAGGGTTCTCGTGTACAAGAGGCCAAGTGGAATGACATTGGAAGCTGCTGAACCGAGCCGTCTCTGAAATTGCCTGACAGTGGGTGACTGCCCTTCTCTGACCTTTCTGACCACCATAAGGATGAACGTAATGCATGCAGAGGAAAGCTGCTTGTGCATAGTCGAAGAATCTAATGATGCCGAGATGGATGATTCTGTGATTGAGTAAGCACACTCTTCCCGGCATTCAGTCGTAACCTCATTTCCTTTATGTGAGCGAGTACGACATCCCGATACCGGACTGATAACTTCTCTGATCGAGCTCTGATCGAGCTCTGATCGAGCTAATAATAACCTCTCAGTAGTCGGGGTTGAGCCAGCGCAATCGATATCCCATTGTTCTCAGGTGTCAGTGTTTAGCAATAGGTTAAAAAACAAGGGAGAAGAGTAACCATGACTAACTATATATCATTTTCAGGCTCTAAATATTTTACACTAACATAAAAATATTCTTTGTTTTAGGTGGAAAACATTTTGCACACCTTTTTTTAAATTATAAATAACTGAAGGTGATGAATAAAAAAAGCTTAAATAAATTAACTGAAATGCGGATAATGGTCCTAAGAATGAAAGTTTCCCCCTGTGTCACACAACATTTGTGTGTGTGTGTGTGCTGAAAACACAGGACAACAAGGGCTGATGCAAGCTCAGTCAAGTTTATTGAAACAAGCAGATAATTTAAATTTGTTAGAAAAATCCGTAAACAGGGGAGAGTCAGGCAATAGGCAAACAATCTGTCTCAGTAGGAAAAATTTCTACATTGTCTTTGTTGGGGTGCTGGAACTGGCTCTAAGGACATGATGCTGGATGGCTTGAGTGGGTCTTGGGAGGATGTGGTGCCATAACCCCGTGTCTTAACCTTCGTCTTATGTTAGCTTTCTCTTACTATCTCTTATGTTAACGGGTCGGTTTTGACCCGTGTCTTAAAACAGTCATAAAATACCCTCTAAACTATTATTTATCATCCAATCTGTTTCCTACCTCTTGGTTACCTTGTTAGGTTTCCTTACCCATGAAAATATTGCTTTTAATATTTTTGGTGTGGCCCCCTGGGCCTTTCATTTGATAGCATACCTCTCGTTTTCAATTTTAAAAAAGTGTAAAATGAACCTCAAGAAAATTATATAAATAAATTAAAGATTGTTATGTTGCCTGACAATTATTGAGGGGTATTAGAAAACATCTCAAAATTAAAAAATATAAAAATACAAATTATTTTAATAGTATTAACTATAGTAACATCTATGGTGTTCGGGTCAATTTTGACCCATATATTTTTACTCCAACAAAAAAAGCAAAAAAGTTTTTTTTTTTTTTTTTTTTTTTTTTTTATTTTTTTTTTTTTAAATAGAGCTTTTTTTTTTTTTTTTTTTTTTTTTATTTTTTTTTTTAAATAGAGCTTTAATAGAAATACTAAATTAAAATTAGAACTAGTAATAAAGAAAGATATAGATTTGCAGTCAAACAAACAACAACCAATCAAGCAAATCCTAGTACTTGGTTTGCTTGATTGGTTGTTGTTTGTTTGACTGCAAATCCAAAAAAAAAAAGTATTTGTTTGCAAAAACATACTTGTATGTGTGTGTTTAGATGCATGTGTGGCAAAAACTTCCTGCAAAGATTTTTTTTTTTCAGCACAATATCTTTGTCTTTCTGTCCTTATTGCTAGGGCAGACCTGACACCTCTTTGTTGATGTTAAGGCAGGGCTGGCTGAGGAGGATGCTGGTGCTGATGCTTCTTGAGTTGCTGATGGCATGGATAGAGTGCTAGGTGAACTCTGCAGCTGTCTAACCATGGTTGGGTCTCAGCTTCGCTCAATAGGTGTCTTGACTAAGGAACTTCCTACCTCCTCAAGAAACATTATTTGCTTGTTTTTTTTTGGTTGAGGGCCACCCTAGCTAGATGTGGTGCCACAACAAAATTGCATTGTATGCAGACACATCTAGGATGTTATAAAACACAACCACTGGCCATCTCCTGGTCATTCACTGGCAAGTGTAGGTGACAGTCAGCTTATCCAGGTTGTCCACTCCTCCTTTGTTTTTATTATAGTCCAGGATAAGTTTGGGCTTTGTTTTACTTCCTGATGACACATCTGCATCTTTGTGAATTGTGGACATAAGTACCATATGTATCATTTGTATCACGATACTGCTCTGTGTCCTCTGTCTCATTTTCAGCGAAGAGATGATCTCAATCTTCTAATTTTTTGCATGCTGCAAAATTGATATATGCACTCTGCAAGTCACCAACTCTAAACTGAATTAGTCTTATGCATGTCTTACATGTCTATTTTTGTTTTGTTTGTTTTCAGAGAAGGCGACAAACAGGCAACAAAAAAGAAGCCCCTAAGTAAAGCTTACATGGTTAGAAGAGGAGCTGACTGTCAGTGAGCTGTTGGCTGACTGTGTTAGTGAGCTGACAGCGTGTTTATGATTTTAGATTTAGCACTAATTATTGTTTTAAAACGTTATATTATAACTGGGTCAAAACCGACCCTAACACCACAAAGGTATTAATTTTAATCAGAGAAATTTATAATTTAGTTAAAGAGATTTTTTTTGTTTTATTTTGTTTAAATAGAGGTTCCTGACAAAGTAAAAAAAACCTTGATGCAATAAACTAATTTATGTGGTACTTCTGTGCATTTAAACCTACAAACTGGTCGGTGCCGAACCTAACACAAGAGGAAGGATAAGCAAGTCGTGGATGAAGAGGTAGAGGTTTCGGCATTGCCTCCTGGCATGGCCATCTCACACTTGTCTTAGAAGGCTGCTTGGTGTTTCAGCATAACTGAAGAGAATTCCTCTTGGGCCCCTGACATTGATTTGCCTTGAGGGTCCCCCTTTTAGACCCCTGGTGTGTACTAGGCTTGGGAAGTCTTCCTGTTGCCCCTTAATTGAGCATGATTTAAAGGGCTTCCCTGCAGGCCCCTGAATTGGGCAGGGGCCTACATGTCTATAGGGGCCTCATTGTGGGCCCCTAATTTGAACTTGGCTTGAAAAGCCTACTTATAGGCACTGATAAGAGCCTGGCAGAAGTGGTCTCCCATGAGTCCCTGGCTTAGACTTAAGTTGAAAGGCTTCCCTGTGGCCCCTAGTTTAGGCTTCGCTTGAGGGACATCCCCATGGGCCACTGGCATGAGTAAAGCTTAAGTGGCCTCCTTGTGGGATGACTTAAGAATTTCATGGGAGGCCACATAGTCTACCTTGGGCTCAGTGTCCTCAGTGCCTGTCTTTCTCCCTTTCTCCAGGCACAACTGCAGCCTGCCTTTTTACTACATGTGTGTCATCAGTGGAAGAGTTGGACAGAGATGCAGACTGTTTTGAACAAAGTCTGATTATATTTAGTTTTAACATGAAGAGGAAAGTTGAGTTTTGATTTAACTGTCCGGTTATTGTCGATTTAACTCAAATGTAGGCGGCGCATTACGCCAACAAATTATGTGATAGAGCATGCACATAAAAAGTCATAACCTGCAGATTATATGGTCATAACGTGTATATGTAGATGGTCACAGGTGGCGATCTAGGCAAAAAAAAATTGCCATGAAGTGAGTGAAATTCATTTTACGACGGTTCGGCATTCAAGCATAAAAGGGAACGGAATAAAAAGGGAACGTAATGAGGAAAAATAAACCAAGAAAAAAAGGATAAATAAAATGTATAACCTATATAAAAATATAAAATATATGAAGATATATGTGAAAATATGTGTATATACATGGATGCATATGACAGTAAAAACAGTGATTTAAAGTGATTAACGTAAGTGAAGTTTCCATGTGCAGTATGGTGTGGTTTAAAGTGGCACTGTGCAGGTCCAGAGTTAAAGTGACAGTTGAGAGATTAAAGTGTCATAGTTCAAAATAGTTGTGCAGGTAAAAGATGGAGAGAGAGGTCCAGTTCTAGATCCTGAGTGTTTCCTGGTTTAAACTCCAAATGGCCTGCAGGAAGTAGCTCCTCATTTTCTCTGTCTTTGCTTTCAAGGAGTGGAAGCGTTTCCCTGAATGCAACAAAGAAAAGAGTCAATTGTTTGGATGGCTGAGGTCCTTCAGAATCTTCCTGGCCCTGGACCACGTGCTGTAGATGTCCTGCAGGTCAGGGACCTTGGTGTGGATGGTACCTTCAGCTGACCGCACCACCCTCTAGAGGGCTCACCTGTCCTGCATGGTGCTGTTCCCAAACCAGGAAATGATGCTACCTGTCAGCACGCTCTCAATGGTGCTAGTGTTGAAATTCTTTAGCACCTGAGAGGGAAGTTCAAAGTCCAATAAGCATCTCAGATGTTACAGAGGCTGCTGGGCCTTCTTCACCAGGGTGTTGATGTGACAGGATCAAGACAGGTCCTGTGTGATGTGAACACCTAGGTATTGGAAAATGTCCACTCTCTCCACTGGGGTCCCATTGATGTTTAGCAGTTGACTGCTCCTGCTTCGTGCTGAAGTCCACTATCAACTCCTTAGTTTTGCCGACTTTCAGGAGAAGGTTTACCTATCCGGCTCTCTCTGTTTGGATGCTGTTTGTGCTGCTAGCGCTGCTAATGTAGTTAGCTGCAGCCTACAAGCAAGCATTTGAGATGTTTTGCTCATCCACCATGCCGGACCTTCGTAAAAAGCATTTCACTGCTTATCATACCCTGTGTGTATGTGTATGTGACAAATAAAATATAATTTGATTTGATTTGATTTTGATTAAATGGTGTGTAGCAGTGGTCCAGTGTTCTTTCGATTCTGGTGGGGCAGGTTTTATGCTGCTGAAAGTTTGGTAGTGCGCGCTTGAGGTTGGCACTGTTAAAGTCTCCCACCACAATAAGCGCAGCGTCCCGATGCTTTGTTGGGTGTAGCAGTATTGTCTCATGTAAGTCCCATACTGCAGTGGCCATTTCCGCTTGAGGTATAATATAAACCACACTCCCTATGGCCAAGCTGATTTACGAGGTAGATAGAAGGTCCGACATTTGATCGGCAGTAGTTCCAGATTTGGTGTGCAGCATCTCGCTCGGCCAGCATAGGTCCAGGTTTAAAAACGGCGAAAGGTAAGTGTATTGTACACCAATAGATATAGGAGTGGCTCTGTATAATATAATGATGACCATCTTGTGTAAATGGAACTATATATATATATGTGTGAATAAAACAAAAAAAAACAAAGCATAGCCGGAGCAGTCGTGATGGCAGCCGACTTCACTGGTGCCATTTTGTTACTGATCACAGGGAGTGGACTGACCCATGATCAGTAACTTGACCCAGAATGCCATCAGGGACAGTTGCTTTCCTTTACTACTTCATTTAATTCATCATAAACTTTTAATACTGTGTTCTTTAAGACATAAACACAAAAACAAGACTGAAAAGAAAAGTCTCTCTCTCTCTCTCTCTCTCTCTCTCTCTCTCTCTCTCTCAAAAAAAGTCTCTCTCTCTCTCTCTCTCTCTCTTTTCAATAAGAAAACAGGAAGTGGTTTGGCTATAACACACATCTCTGCAGTCAGCCAGTCAGTCAGTCATTAGAGGCACATGATGGAGCTCAGTCCACTCCCTGTAATACTCTGTGAGTAAATGTTCTCTTTGTGTCTTCATTAGAGTGAGTGGTGGGATATAAAGTTCTTTATATGCAGTCTGACTGTCCTGAGTGATGAGGTTTTTTTCTGTGAGGAAATTGAGGAAAGTGTGTGTGTGTACTTAAAAATTACTGCTCAGGTGGATAAGTGTATCTATATCTGTAATGACAAGGGTTTAGTTTTGTGTGTATATTCCTACAGGACTGTGAATGTTAAAATGTATATGTAAATGTACTTGTATATGTATACAAGTACAAGAGATTAAAACATAGTTTAAATAATGTAAGAAATTATAAAAAGTGCAGACTTATTGATCTTTTGTATTCTGCTATCACCTGGTTCTCAGTAACAATTGCTCACAATCATTTAATCTTCTAAAGAAAAATGACTGGATGCTGTTTGTACATTCTACAGTGAAAGTCATGGTTATGACTCGTTAAAATATTTACCTGCGGTTGTGAGCTTCTTTAAGTTTTTCTATGAAAAACATGCGAGCATTAACTGGAAATATAGGGGGAAAAAATGCTGTCTATTTTGTGCATTTCTATGTCTGTGCATTTTAAGGCAAACATTAACCTGCATCTCAATGCATTAGTTTCTATCTAATTTGCACTTAAACCAACTTAAATATTTACATAATATATATATTTTTTTTATAACAGGCTCAGAAAAGTCAAAAATAGTGAGATATATTGCAGAGGGATGCAGCAGTCTTAAATTAGCCAAGCTTCTGAAGCGTGATCATCGAACAATCAAGCGTTTCATTCAAAATAGTCAACAGGGTCGCAAGAAGCGTGTGGAAAAACCAAGGCGCAAAATAACTGCCCGTGAACTGAGAAAAGTCAAGCGTGCAGCTGCCAAGATGCCACTTGCCACCAGTTTGGCCATATTTTAGAGCTGCAACATCACTGGAGTGCCCAAAAGCACAAGGTGTGCAATACTCAGAGACATGGCCAAGGTAAGAAAGGCAGAAAGTCGACCACCACTGAACAAGACACACAAGCTGAAATGTCAAGACTGGGCCAAGAAATATCTCAAGACTGATTTTTCTAAGGTTTTATGGACTGATGAAATGAGAGTGAGTCTTGATGGGCCAGATGGATGGGCCCGTGGCTGGATTGGTAAAGGGCAGAGAGCTCCAGTCCGACTCAGACGCCAGCAAGGTGGAGGTGGAGTACTGGTTTGGGCTGGTATCATCAAAGATGAGCTTGTGGGGCCTTTTCGGGTTGAGGATGGAGTCAAGCTGAACTCCCAGTCCTACTGCCAGTTTCTGGAAGACACCTTCTTCAAGCAGTGGTACAGGAAGAAGTCTGCATCCTTCAAGAAAAACATGATTTTCATGCAGGACAATGCTCCATCACACACGTCCAAGTACTCCACAGCGTGGCTGGCAAGAAAGGGTATAAAAGAAGAAAATCTAATGATATGGCCTCCTTGTTCACCTGATCTGAACCCCATTGAGAACCTGTGGTCCATCATCAAATGTGCGATTTACAAGGAGGGAAAACAGTACACCTCTCTGAACAGTGTCTGGGAGGCTGTGGTTGCTGCTGCACGCAATGTTGATGGTGAACAGATCAAAACACTGACAGAATCCATGGATGGCAGGCTTTTGAGTGTCCTTGCAAAGAAAGGTGGCTATATTGGTCACTGATTTGTTTTTGTTTGGTTTTTAAATGTCAGAAATGTATATTTGTGAATGTTGAGATGTTATATTGGTTTCACTGGTAAAAATAAATAATTGAAATGGGTATAAATTAGTTTTTTGTTAAGTTGCCTAATAATTATGCTCAGTAATAGTCACCTGCACACACAGATATCCCCCTAAAATAGCTAAAACTAAAAACTACTTCCAAAAATATTCAGCTTTAATATTAGTGAGTTTTTTGTGTTCATTGAGAACATGGTTGTTGTTCAAATTAAATCCTCAAATAAAATTAATCCTCAAAAATACAACTTGCCTAATAATTCTGCACTCCCTGTATATTTGTTTTTACTATTTATTTTTATACAAAATAGATATTACTTCTTCTTTTTCTTCTCATTATTATTATTTATTTGTATTTTGTATTTTTTATTTAACATTATTATTATTATTATTATTATTATTATTATTATTAGATGAATCACTTTTCAGAAATAAACCTTTCACAAGTGTATTATTAATAGATGTGTGAGAGCAGAGACCAGTTCGTGGTTGTGGGTTTAGTTTCTATTTAAATGCAGTGGTGCAAATTGAGATGAAGAGTGGGGGGAAGGTGTAAATTCATACAGCATGCGTGAAAACAATAACTTATTTTTAACTATTTAACTGCCAATGTCTTGTGCACATTTTCTCTTGACTGACACTCACTGACCTCTTTTAAAAGAAAAAATAATGGGCCAAGGTGAAAAGCGCCATTTAGATTCGGGGGTCCAACATCAAAATAAATGAAATGAAAGACAAAATAAATATTCAGAGTGTGATTGGCCTGCACCACTGAAATAAAGGAGTTAAAATCTTATTTTGGAAAAAATATGTAAAAACAGTTTCTGAATAACATTTTAGGTTATTCAGCAGGTGTTATTGCATGCCAGCAGGAAAACATATGAAACAAAATACCCAACAGACACTTGTCACAAATCACCAGTTCAATTTCAATTCAATACATTTTTATTTGTGTAGCACTTTTAACAATGGATGTTGTCTCAAAGCAGTTTTACAGAGATAAAGCGCTTATACATGTATGTATTATATAAGTTTGTTCCTTATAGTTTATTCCTAATAAGTTAGTGGTGACTGTGGCAAAGAAAACTCCTTCGAGATCGCATAAAGAAACCTTGAGAGGAACCAGACTCAAAAGGGAACCCTACTGGGTCTCATTTGGGTGGCACTGAATGTTAATTCATTACAGTTGGATCAATGTTGGATCAGATGTGCAGTGATGGCACTTAAATGCAACCTGTGGTCCTGAGCCATTGTAGTAGACTGATTTTTACAATCCAAATCCATGCTCAAAGTTCTTAAGTTGCTCAGTAATTTAATGGATCTATAGTCAGTTGATGTAGAACTCCATGCAGAGGTAGGGCTTCAGGGTGAATCAGGCAGATCCGAGGAGAGGAAAGTACAGGAAAACTGTGCGCTGCTACCTCAGGAGTAGGTCTAACTTAAGTTAGTATATAGTATGTATATCTAACTTAAGAATTCTAAAGGATTTAAGGATTCTTAAGTTTTGTAAATATTATCATTGTTTCATAAATGTTTAAAACACTTAACATAGTAATCAAGGTTTAAGTGGGGACTCTGGCAAGACTCGCTATGGCAGCATAACTAAATAGAAGAGCCAGAAGGTAACACATACAGGAGGGATCTTTGGGATAAGAAGCAGCCCACCACACTTCTGTCAACAAACCTGAGAGAAAGGGTGAGAGTGAGGAGAAAACAACATCCAAATATCCCTGTTCACAGAACATTCTATTTCCACGATCCCCCCAGGTCTGCTCCTTTACCTAAAAAACATCTACTGACTAATGGCTTGACTAAATAAATGCAGTATATTTTCAGCCTAGACTTGAACACTGAGACTGTGTCTGACTACAGAACACTAATTGGAAAACTGTTTTAGAAGTGTGGGGTTTTGTAAAAGAAAGATCATCCCCTGAGATAGTCTGCTTTATTTGAGGTACAAACAATATCTTGCAACTTTTGATTGTAGTAGGCATAGTGGCCAAAATAGAACAAAGGTTCACTCAGATACTGTGGCTGGAGACCATTCAGTGCTATTATTCAGTAGTAGTGTTTTATAATTATGTGAGATTTATTTGGCATAATTTTTTTGATTATTTGATTATTGATTATAATTTTTTTAAAATAATTATCATAACCAATCAATTCTGCATTACTTTTCAAATCTGCACACATTTTGAATTAACCTAATCAGGCAGAACATCATTTCTAAATTTAATAAAATTGGATGTGTCATTTCATCTCAGATGTAGTTATCAGTATACAAACAAATGGGCCCCAGGAATACATCCTGATCACTGTAACTGTTAAAAACCTTTTCTTCTGATGGTTTCTGTAATGCACTGCCACAGGTCTTTGAGAATTGTGGAATTGAAGTGTTTTTATGGTACAACAAGGAAATTATAAAGTGGTTCTATGAGTGCATGGGTCACTGCCTGTATCTCTCACCTAATATTGCATAGACCACAGTGGAATGTCCCCAAACCTAAACAACAACACCCCCCCATGGACAAACACACAACAAACACACACAGACTGTATGCTCACTCTCTTCTTGTCTAGTCGGAGTGGTGGTGAAAAAAGTTTACTTTCTGCAGCCTGAATGTCCTGAGTGATGAGTTTATTGTGTGATTAGGACATTGTACATTCTTCAGCATGACTGTTGATCAGTTTATCTATTTCTGTAATCAAGTCTATATTGTTGGAATCTGTAACTGATCTCCATGTCCTGCAGTTATCTGATCTTTAATGACAACCTTTAATAACCATTTAATCTGCTACAAAAAAAAATTACTGAGACTAACTGTGACTTTAGCTGCAAGGTGGGTTTATAGTGGTGTTTCCTGTTAACAGAAAAGCTTTAAAAAAACCATGTCAGCAATTAAAACCATTTGCTTAAACCTGGTTTACACACAATCCAAATTAATGCACAACACTTTTTTTATAATCACTAATTATTATTTACTATTCCTTGTTAAAGTAATAAGATCAGAAATTGGAAATAAACAAATGTATTATTAGTCCTGTAAACACACAAAGCAGTGACTCTGTTAGAGGCCTGAAAGTAGAGAACTTCTTTGCGGATGTGGTTTATTTTCTGTTTTCATGTAGTGGTGGAAATGTAGCTGTGAAGAGCTGGTGGAGGTGTGAAAGTGGACATGTTAAAACAACTGCTTACTTTTAACTCTTTAACTGGTGATATTAAGGGGAAATTTTTATTTGCACTGACACTCACTTAATGAAATTTATTTTTATTCTGTTTCTGCTTCTTTTTAGTGCTGATTTCACTTATACCAGTGGCTCGGGTTCAAGGTGATTTATACCAAATAATACTGTACATTGTGAGAAGAATAAATTGTTTTGTCATCTGTTTATTAAATAAGTAATATTACCTCAAATACTTTTATTCTTTGTTTTTTTTTTCCATTTCTTGAGTAGATTAATTATATATTTAATTCATCAAAATATCCATGATCATCTGTCATGAGTAGTGTAAAAGTAAGCTTTCCATGATGCTCCTGTTTTCTTAACTGTAATAAAGTTACACATATCTGTAATAAAATAAAAAAAAAAACCCACCCTTATACAGGTGGTCATGCTAACAAATTATATGAGAAGTGGATACAGGTCATTAGTTTATGTAAGGAATTTTAACAACAGAATGTTTTACAGGGAGTCATAAAGCTGTGGTATCCATTAAGCCTGATACACATGTGTTTATTGGAGAAACTGTTACTCTCAGATGTGAAATACAGAATGGTAGGGACATTCCGAAGATATACAGCTGGTATAAAAATAAAAACAGGCTTACAGACTCCACAAAACAGAATTTTACAATCCAGTTTGTTAGAGACTCTGACCGCGGAAACTACACCTGTGGAGAAACGAGTTTATTCCAGAGCTCAGATACCAGTGAAGCTGTTACAATGACTGTATCAGGTGAGTCTGTGGGTGTTCTTTAGTTTAGTTCTAATTTAATATGTTAGAACAGTTTGTATGCTTTAAATGTTGATCTGTCAGTAAGCTGTTTGTTTAATGGTGACTTTCACTTCTCAGTGTAGTAGGCATGTGTTTTTAGTTTTGTATTGAGATTGCAGTATTATTGTGGTGAGTCGCTGTGATTAAAGAGAAATTTAAGAGAGAAGTTAGTAATTCTTTCTAAATTGTGATAATCAGCATCATGCACATCATTCTCTTTGTTCAGCTAATGTAATTAATAATATTTAGACTGAACCATACAATTAAAAAGTGCATAAATATAGCACATTGCTCTTCCTTCAGTTTCTGTACACATCTTTCCTTTGTTTTTCCACCAGATGTCACCAGTGTGTTCCTTTGCACCTATTAAATACTTTAATATATACAATATATATCTATTAATAATAAAAAACCTGTCCTGGAGTGCAAATTTGCTGTTAATTTCACCCACTTTCTTATGACACACTGTTAGAGGTCTTGTTTGTAATGCAATCAATCCCAGTTCCATCCCTGGTCCTGCAACCTGTAAATATTAAGAGAGAGAGAAAAAAAAAAAAAAAAAAAAAAAAAAAAAAAAAAAAAAAAAACTTTCATGGCTTTAGCACCACACTTTTGCCCACATAAAATAACATTCAGCTGGTGAATTTGTCCAGGATCACAAAGATATGAATCTACAATAAATGATAAAGAGTAAACAATATCAATGTAAATGGTTTACACTCATGAATTTTATTACACTGAACATATACTAAATAGTTTTTTATAAAATCATGAAAGCACTTTGAATCTACTGCTTCTGTTGTAAAGTGCCAAGCAGCTCTGACATCTTCATTATTTCATACCAACAGCTAAACCCAAACCGACAATCAGCGTGAATCCTCAGAGCTCCATCTACACTGGAGACACCATTACTCTGAGCTGTGAGCTGCAGGAGACTGGATGGGAGATTCAGTGGTATAAAAATTATCAGCAGTTACAACCTCAGAACAATGAACACGCAAACACACTGAATATGACAGTCATTAATGCAGAGGAAACAGAGTATAAGTGTCGTGCACGCAGGAGGAACTACAGACTTTACTACACAGAGTTTAGTGATCCTGTGAAGGTTACAGCGAGAGGTAGGCCATGACTTCAAATTGTGATTTAAAAATTGCCTTATTTTATATTGAATAAAACACATGAGAACATGCTGTTAGAGAAAAATTATCTGTACTTTAGTTTGGAAACAGTAACTCTGATTTTCATGGTACAACAAAGAAATTATAAATTTCTAAAAAATTCTATCAGTGCATGGGTCACTGCCTGTATCTCCCACCTCATATTGCATAGACCACAGTGGAATGTCCCCAAACCTAAACAACAACACCCCCTCATGGACAAACACACAACAAACACACACAGACTGTATGCTCACTCTCTTCTTGTCTAGTCGGAGTGGTGGTGAAAAAAGTTTACTTTCTGCAGCCTGAATGTCCTGAGTGATGAGTTTATTGTGTGATTAGGACATTGTACATTCTTCAGCATGACTGTTGATCAGTTTATCTATTTCTGTAATCAAGTCTATATTGTTGGAATCTGTAACTGATCTCCATGTCCTGCAGTTATCTGATCTTTAATGACAACCTTTAATAACCATTTAATCTGCTACAAAAAATGACTGAGACTAACTGTAACTTTAGCTGCAAGGTGGGTTTATAGTGGTGTTTCCTGTTAACAGAAAAGCTTTAACAAAACCATGTCAGCAATTAAAACCATTTGCTTAAACTGAAAACACTTTGAATCTACTGCTTCTGTTGTAAAGTGCCAAGCAGCTCTGACATCTTCATTATTTCATACCAACAGCTAAACCCAAACCGACAATCAGCGTGAATCCTCAAAGCTCCATCTACACTGGAGACACCATCACTCTGAGCTGTGAGCTGCAGGAGACTGGATGGGAGATTCAGTGGTATAAAAATAATCAGCAGTTACAACCTCAGAACAGTGAACAAGCAAACACACTGAATATGACAGTAATTAATGCAGAGGAAACAGAGTATAAGTGTCGTGCACGCAGGAGACACTACAAACATTACTACACAGAGTTTAGTGATCCTGTGAAGGTTACAGCGAGAGGTAGGTCATGACTTCAAATTGTGATTTAAAAATTACTTTATTTTATATTGAATAAAACACATAAGAACATGCTGTTAGAGAAAAATTATCTGTACTTGGAAACAGTAACTCATAACACTGCATTACTCAAAAAATACACAGTTTACAGTACGTCCAAAACCAGAAGTCACAAATGTGAATAAAGAAATGATCTTCACTTCCCTAAAATCTAAACAAATTTATTTATTACAATCACTTTTTAAATATTAAACCAATTGTGTGATTTTGAAGCTTTTTTTACTAATAAAGTGGGGAAAATTACTAATATCACTAATATTGTATCAATAGTTTGTATCTCTTTTCCTCACTGCATAGCTTCTCTTTTGTACTTAAACATGACTCCTACTGTGTCTTAACAGAGAGACCACAGACAGTACTGAGTGTATCTCCACAGAACTGGCTGACTGAAGGAGACTCAATGACTCTAAGCTGTGAGGTTACAGACTCCTCTACAGACTGGACATTCAGCTGGTACACAGTTGTTCCCTACAGAGACGGTGTAACTCAAATAAAATATACTGACTATGTCATGTATGTGGAGCTTCTCTCAGACAGCAGCAGAGGATCTGGAGGCAACTACACTCTCAGTCCTTCTGCTCTTCATCACACAGGAGTTTATGTGTGTAGAGGAGAGAGAGGAGAACCAGATGGTTACATACTCTACAGCAATCCACAGCCCTTATGGATCACTGGTATGGAAAATCAACTCTTGACATGAAGTATAGATTTCATAAGTGTGAATGTAAGATCAGTGTAATGCAACATTTATTTATTAAAATGCATAAGCTTGTTAAGACTGGCATGAATTGATATTTATAATAGCATGCGCTTAACGTATATACGCTAAAATTAACAAGTGACTTAAAAGTGATGTAATAGAGCTAGACTAAATCTCAGGTAACAGTGACATCTGGTGGTGAGCAGACATAATGTTCCCTGTTGATGTGAATCGCTAATTGTATGTGGCAGTTCCTCGCTGTGAAATATTACTGTACAATTTACAGGATTTTACTAGCAGCAAATCACAAATATCTATAAATACAATATATATTTCTTTAAATTACTCATATATGTACAGATAATTCCTGTCCGTTTTTAAATGTTGCTTTTAAATTTTTCAGTCAATTTGCTCATTTGGCTGATGCAGGATACAGTTGAGCTAAAAGTTAAAGGTCTTGTTGAATAACCAAAAAAAAAGTTTAGCTTAAATTAGTTTAAACCGATGTACTTGTACTGTTTGTGACAGTACAATGCTATAAAATATTACCTTTTGTGTTTGTGCATGTGTGTGTGTGTGTGCATATTAAGGTGAATCTCCTCCAGTGTCTCTGATCATCAGTCCCAGCAGAACTCAACACTTTACTCGTGACTCTCTCTCACTGAGCTGTGAGGACCAGAGTAACTCTACTGGATGGACAGTGAGACGATACACAGACAGTGAAGGAGTGTTATATTGTTCACAGTGGGGATCAGTTACAGGATCTACATGTAACATCAGCTTCCTCTCCACATCCTACACTGGAGTTTACTGGTGTGAGTCTGAATCTGGAGAAAACAGTAATCCTGTCAACATCACAGTTCATGGTGAGTCTTCATGTAGTGTGTTTACTGTTAAAGAGATTAAAAGTTTCATTAAAGAATATTCAGATTTCAAATAGTTTAAAATTGAACAACTATTTGGGAACATATTCAAGCCTTTGCAAAAACCTTGCATGCACACATTTTACAGTACATTGTGTTTTTAAAAATCCTTATGCCCTAACATGTTTATGTTTATTTAAGGAGAATGTGATTGTTGTTACTATTGATTTTGTTCCATAGAGCACAGTTTGTAGTCTGGTTTGCTTTCATGATTAAGTGTGAAATACTTACAAATTGCTATAATTATTGTCATCTGATCATTAACATGGCAACATAAACCAGATTTACATTTAAAAGTAGCATATCTAGCATTTTATTAGAACCAGTAAAGGTGCACTGAATTAAAATAATCTGTACTGATGCATCTATAAAGCAGGTGAACATGAGATTATGTACCGAGCTTTTTGCAGACTTAAATTACATACCTGCAGAATACACAGGTTTATTAAGTTTATTTTAAAGCAGATAAACTGTGCTAATAATCTCAGAATAATTTCTGTAAAGCATCTACAGTAGTGTTTATATCCTAGTTTGAATCATGTTGTATTTTCTGGAATTTTCTGTGTTCTAGAAGGTGATGTGATCCTGGAAAATCCTGTCCATCCTGTGTCTGAGGGACATCCTCTGACTCTACACTGTTTATATCGTAACACAAATCCCTCAAACCTCCGAGCTGATTTCTATAAAGATGGATCAGTCATCCAGAACCAGACTACAGGAGAGATGATCATCCATAAAGTCTCAACGTCAGATGAAGGTTTCTACCACTGTAAACACCCAGAGAGAGGAGAGTCACCGAGAAGCTGGATCTTAGTCAGACGTGAGAAACCGTCTCAGAATGTATTTTTTTCTGTTTCATTGTTTAATAAAACATATATATTTTTTTTTTTTGCCTCAGTCTCAGGTTCTAGTCCCACTGGTACAATAAGATGGGTCTTTGGAGTTGCTGTGTGTTTGGGACTTTTGCTCATTGCTGTATTTATTTTATTGATCCTGCTGTGGTGCTACAAAAGGAAAAAAGGTCTGATAATTGTTTTTGCTATGTAGTGTGGAATTCAATTAGAATTCAAGTTGGGATGTTTCACTGTGTATTTAATTTTTTTTTATTATTTATACTTCTGCTACAAGGGTTAGTGATATTTCTCCTAATTATAGAAAGTTAAATTAGGAGGCTTAACTTTAGATGAACTCTATATGTTAAAGTACAGGAGTGTCTTTTACTGTTTAACACACCACACTGTGTTCAGGTGAGGCTGCACCCCAGAGAAGAGAAATAAAGTATAATATGAAGAAAAAGAAGACAAATGGGAACAATGGTAGCGTATTTTATTACTTAGACAATAATCTGAAGTCATCAGATGAAATTTTTGAGTCGGTTCTATCACAAGACTCATTAAAAGACAATGATGGAAATGAACCCTACAGGTTTAGTTTTAAAATGCAGCTTGATCCAGTGTGGTTTTCACAGGAGACTGATAATGACTTAAATTGTATTAACCCTTATTCAGCCTTACATAGTCCATCGTTGGGCTGAAAAAAGTCTCTAAGTTTAAGTGCTGTAAAAATATATCAGATCAATATTTTTTTCCACTTTTTTCACTTAAATCTGTTAATCAACCTCAACCTCAGTTCTGATCAAAACTACAGAAAAAAATTGTAATCCAGTATTTTTATTTTAAATTAGTGACATCACAAAAATAGGAAAAAACACAAAAATTGGATATAAAATGTAATTGTAAACTGGATAATTGTTTCACAGGCTTGGATGTAACAAAAATTGGGGAAAAAATGAGTTTTTTGCATGGTTAGTTTTTTTGCAGCATCAGTTTAAATTATTTTGATGATTTTTCCCCATTGACTCCCATTATAACGACATTTTTTTAATTGCTCCAAAATTACATTATATATGCATGCATTTTTAAAAGTCAGTAGAGCCCCCTCTTTGGAAGAGTTTACATTTGCGTTTTTTTACTGTTGCCCACCAGGTGGCGCCAAGAGACAATGAAATAGAGCTGTGGTTAGAAAGCTTAGTTTCCGCATTTTCCTATGGAGAGTCCCATTCATTTTCCTATTTTCTGTATTTGTTTGAAATGTTCTAGTCTTTGTGTGTTGTGTGTGTTTTTATGTGTTTGCACGTGTTCCCGTGTTTGAGACCTATTTCATGGTCTCAAATTTTTTTTTTTTTTTTTTGATCAGAACTGAGGTCGATTAACAGATTTAAGTGAAAAAAATATTGATCTAATATATTTTTACAGCACTTAAACTTAGTGGCTTTTTTCAGCCCGAAGATCATAAAGTGGTGTATTATATATATTTTTTTTACATTGAAAACTGCTGATGCATTAAATTTTGCAGAAGTAATTTTTATTCCATTAGCTGAAACACATGTAAAATTATCAGTGAATGAAAACATTAAGTTGCCAAAAAAAGCCACAAGGTCGGAGCTATGACTGATTTATTACACTGCTGAAGATCTCAGAGACGGTTTTGTGTTTTTGCTGCTGTAGGTGCTGATGCTGAACCCTGTGTAAATGATGTGACTTATGCTAGGCTTGAACTCAAGCGAATGAAAAAAGCAAGAAAAATACAAGGTAAAGCAAAATACATCATCAATTATATGATTGGTTACAACAGAACAGATCATGTATTTGTAGAATTGCCTTTATATACACCTGTGATATGAAGCAGCATTTCTGTATGAGGACCTTTATCAACTGATTCTGACCAGAATTCAACAATACAGTGACCAAATATATTTCAACTGTGTGTAATTCAACATTCAGATCATTTTTGATTTAATAGTTTTGATGAGTTTAAATTGTTATGGACATTTATTGAGGATATTTTAATTCCAACTAGATAAGACCAGTGTGGAAAACGATACTGTCTACTCAGAGATGAAGCACAACATGGAGGTAACACAACAACATGGCTTTTATAGTATATAAAAAAAAAAAAGACAAATTAAACACCAAAGTAAGAAATATTTTAAAGGTACATTGGGTGTAATTTCACACCTAGCAGTTATGCGCTCCATCCAGTACACAAAACCCTTTCTCACACTTTGTCCAGTCATCCATGTGAGTTTGGAACCTGTAAAGAGAACTTTCCATCATCTCATTCTACTTGGAAAGTGAGGACATTGTTGGCTATGAACATTCACAATACTGACACAAATATAACTTACTGATTTCTAGCTGCAGTCACTGATTCTAAAGTTAAATTGTTTGTCACATGGTGACACCAATATCAGGAGATTTGTATTTAGCCTTTTTCCATTCTGCAGTGAGACATGTGACTGTGTACACTGATGAAGCAGTCATCGACCAGATCGTTGGAAAATCATTTCTTTAATGTGTTCATTTCAAAGTTCATTTAAAATCAATATCAGCAGCAGCAAAATAATTGTGTGTGCCTTAAAAAGAAAATGTTTGTAAATAGTAATAAAAAGGTACATACAAGTGTCATTCGAAAAAATGTAAGAGTGCATGTAGATTTGCAGCAAAGTTCATCTGATCAGCAGCAGCAGCAGCAGCAGCAGCGTCCGTAATAAGCTGTATAAGTGCAATTATATACAGTAGTTATTACGTAGCAGTGCAGTAACAGCAAGATAGATAGATAGATAGATAGATAGATAGATAGATAGATAGATAGATAGATAGATAGATAGATAGATAGATAGATAGATAGATATGCCTTTCTTTTTCTACTTATTATGTTGTGTGCCAAAAAAACAATGAATTTTATATACACATTATTTTTTTGGTTGCATATTTTATACATCAACAATTTATTTAACATTTTTTACAAATTTTAAAGTTATAAATGTTCATTTTTTATCACATTTTATATTTCACTTCCAGTTTTTTTTTTATGTAATGTGTAGGTTTTATTTTTGTTGCCAATTTTGGTTAAAATAAAAACTAATCAAGACTTTATTTCTACTGCTTTAAATGTATGTATTAAACTCAAATATACTGCTATATTGTAATACTGTTTACTGTCTTTTGTTGACTTTTGTTTTCTTTAGTAATTTTCCACATGGGATTAGGAACCACTGCATCTTTGCACACTGCTCCACTGTGTAATCAAGTGAAAGAATAACACTGAAAATGTCCAATACACAACATAGGAAATGAACATTAGAGCATTAGCAGTGATTCAGACAATCAACAGTGAATTCAGTGTTAAACCCTGCTAGATAACTTCATCATTCCATTTCTTCCAAGTCCTGGTGAGGATTCAATAGTCAGAATTCTTCTTCTTCTTCTTCTTCTCCTTCTTCTTCTTTAGATTGCTTTCATTAGGGGTCACCAAAGCGGATCATCCATCTCCACACTACTCTGTCCTCTACATCTGGCTCTTTCAATC
This sequence comes from Silurus asotus, assembly GCA_024362625.1. Taxonomy (NCBI): domain Eukaryota; kingdom Metazoa; phylum Chordata; class Actinopteri; order Siluriformes; family Siluridae; genus Silurus; species Silurus asotus. Next base: position 94,017 of record MU557582.1, on the reverse strand, counting down.
AAACTACCTGCATGTCTTCCCTCACCACATCCATGAACCTCCTACTTGTTCTTCCTCTTTTCCTCCTTCCTGGTGGCTTCATCCTCAGCATTGTCCTACTGATATACCCCATGTCCCTCCTCTGCACATGTCCAAACCATCTCGAACACACCTCCCTCGTCTTGTCTCCAAAACGTCCTACATGCGCTGTCCCTCTAATAAACTCATTTCTAATCCTGTCCAGCTTCATCACTCACAACGAAAACCTCAACATCTTCAGCTCTGCTACCTCCAGCGCCACTGTCTCTAAACCATACAACATTTCAGGTCTCACCACAGTCCTATAAACTTTTCCTTTCACTCTCACAGATTCTCTTCTATCACAAATCACTCCTGCTATCACTCTTCTCCAGCCACTCCACCATGCCTGCATTTTTTTCTTCACTTCTCTCCATTACTTTGCCCTGTTGACCCCAGG
>MU557582.1:37737-69513 GCA_024362625.1 Silurus asotus | reverse complement strand
TGTCTCTCCGTCTCTCTCCGCTCGTCTCTCTCTCTCTCTCTCACGCTTGTATTAAAACTCGAGCGAGCTGTACTCCGGCTTCCGCCTTCTGTTTTCGCTCGCACCCTGACAAGTATACTCTTTGGCTCCTTTAAGAGCTGAGCAGCATTTTGGGAACAGTCTGCCACCAGATTTTTCATGAGTACTGCACCAATTATTATTTTTATTATTTTTGTTGATTATTTAAGTATCTTCTGATTAGCAAGCAACACTGTTGCCAGTAGAATAAAGCACGAGATGTGGAACGTGACATGTCTGTGTTTCGGCTGATTTCTGCTGTAACTCGTGTTAGGCGAGCGATCCCTCGACCCTGACACAACTCCTTACAAGTTACACACACTTTCATTAATACATACTTTAAAGCTATAAAGATGAATCTTATTAATCTTTATTACAAAGCGCTGATACAAAACTCCACCATAACAACTGCATGTTTTTTTTTTTATAAAAGACCAGAATTTGATCAGAATCCAGAATATAAAAAATGTGGTTTGTATTTTAAATAATTTCTGCATTTCGCTGTTTCCATACAGACATTAAAAAGGTTTATAAGAGATTATGACTGTGTTCATTAATTTTGGGGTGGTTTATTTATTGATGAATAATACCTGCTCTTTAGGATTTTTAAAAACATTATAGAATAAAATGAAATTGGAATAATTATGAAAAATGTTATTAAAATCCCGTACAACATCAAACCTGTTAAAGTTTTAAATCATCACATACCTTTTACTGTAATCTTAACAGGTTTACTGAACTCTGTGTAGTAGTAGAAGTAGTTTATTTTGCGTGCACGACACCAGAACTCTGTTTCTCCTGCATTATTAACTGTCACTTTAAATGAGTTTGCTGGTTTCATCTGTGTTTGCTGATTACTATAATAATATAGAAACTCCCATCCAGTCTCCTGCAGCTCACAGCTCAGAGTGATGGTGTCTCCAGTGTAGATGGAGCTCTGAGGATTCACTCTCACAGTCAGTTTGGGTTTAGCTGTTGGTATATAATGATGAAGTTGTTAGAGCTGATTTTCACATTAGTGATACTATGTTTACATATAAACATGTTAAGATACAATATATATATTTAGGGATTGCTAAATAATTTCGAGAGGTCCCCAAGTGCCTTTTTTTCCAATGACTGAATATGATTCATTTATAACAGCACGATAAATAAATTAATTCTGAATATTAATAAAATAATTTATACATAAAAGAAGACATTGTCTTAATGTTGAGAAGTTTTTGCAGCGTATTTTGACAGTGGGAATGTAGAGACGTAGCTCTAAAAAGATGCAGCAAAGAGAAAATATGGCATAAAAATGTATAAAAAATAAATGCGCTAAAAACAAAAACAAGGACTTATTTGGACAGTAATTTTGAATTTGGTTTCATTAAAGCAATGGACAAGGTGAGATTTTATAGTGTGTGATCTGTATCCAATCTCAAGCCTTACATATTCAGACCCAGAGTCTACATTAAATAACCTTTAACTAATAAATAAAGGCTTAATTCAATCAGGAATCCAAGAAAAGCATGAAAAGCATGCACATCTTAAAATAAGCAAATAGTTATAATTTAATGGTTATTGTTGTGTTTTAACTGATGTATGTGATGTATAAAGTAGGTGTACTTATAACAATTTTATAGACAAATTATACGATTTACAGCTGGAGAGTTGGGGGTGTGAAATGTTTACTTCTTCCTTGGGGAGGCGTAACAGAAAATAATTCAGAAGCACTGTTATAGATGAAGCCAGAAATGACAAATAAATGTAATCTTATTTTTGAGATTTGTAAATATGTCTTCTAAACCTGATGAAAAACATAAGGAAAATCCTGAAATACCTTCTGCTGTAATGGTGACAGAATCACTGAGTCTTGTGTAGTAGTAGTCGTAGTTGTTATAGATGTAGATTTTCTTGCTTGCACGACACTAATACTGTCAGGGATCCACCTGCCACGCCCCCTTTGGTGGTTCTCTATGCCTCCACTCTCCATAGAGCTCCAGGTTTAACCACGCACACCTGGAGCTCATCATCACTCATGCCTCCACTCTCTCTGAAGCTCCAGGTTTAACGAGGCACACCTGAAGCTCATCGTCACTCCACCCCGCTCCTACATAAACCCCTCACTCACCTTCACTCCCCGTTCGTTATTGCTTATGTTGGACTTCCCGTACTGCATGTGTTTATGGCTTCATGTAGGACTCTTTATGTTCCGTTTCATCCGGACTCCCGATATCCTGCACCGGCTACGCGCTTCCTTTCAGTGCATCTCGGATCAGCTACGTTCTCCCCAAGCACACTTCGGACTCTCTCTACCCAAAGACTGCCGTGTGTGAGTGTGTGTGTGTGCGTGCGTGTGTGCTTGTGTGTATCTCTATCCGTCACTCCCTGTATTAAACCCGAGCGAACCGTACTTCGGCTTCCGCCTTCATTACATTCGTACCCTGACAAATACACTGTTTCTCCTGACGTAATCAACTCCCACAGAGTGTGTTGGCATCTGAGTTCATTCCTCTCAAGCTGTGAATTTTTGTACCATTGAATCTCCCATCCAGTCTCCTGCAGCTCACAGCTCAGAGTGATGGTGTCTCCAGTGTAGCTGAAGCTCTGAGGATTCACTCTCACAGTCAGTTTGTGAATAAAATGATGAAGGTGTCAGAGCTGATTTCTACTTTTTAAAACGATAAGCAGAAGATTGACTGTGCATTATCATGTGACAATGTTGTACATTTAGTACAAACTGTATTTTGTGATTGTTTTAGAACTATGATTTTTTTTATTGGATTCTATTCAGTTTATTTTGTAGATGTTGACAAAATATATTGTCATTCTGTAGTTGAAAAATAAGATTTTATATATATATATATCGTGTCGTTAAATTACACACACACACAGTGGAACCCAGTTATGGCGAGGGCCTAGGGGGTCGCCAAAAAGTGTTGAGGTAATTGATTATCAATATATTAACGTGCTTGAAATTTCTTTATGTACATGATGTGCGTTAATAAATGAGAATGTGCATGCACGTGTTTTTGGATGTTTTTTTACACAACAGCGTTGCCATGATTTGTTTAATGAAGGCATGCTATAAAATTATACATACATGTTTGTTAACTGTCAGGAAACCACCTGCCATGCCTTTGGCGGCTGTCAAACCTATTTAAACCCCTCACTGTGCCGATCGAGATAACCAACGTTAATTGGCAAATTTTTCCCCCCTTGTGCTCGAGATATTGGGGTTCGGCGACATAAAAGAATCGACATAACCATTAAAAAATGCTAAGACAAAGCGAGAATTTGGCGGTTCCACTTCAAAAACGTTGACTTAATAAGGTTGGCGAGTTAACTGAGGTCGAGATATCAGGGAGCAGCAATAAAGCCTAATAAGCACCAATTAGGTCAAGAGAATGGTCCAGGAAGACAAGAGAACAGGTGATTACTCTTCACAGGAAGGGCAATGGCTATAAAGAGATTGTAAAGATGTTGAACATACCAAGAGACACCATGGGAAGCATCATTCGCAAATTCAAGGCAAGGGGCACTGTTGAAACGCTACCTGGTCGTGGCAGAAAGAAGATGCTGACTTCGACTGCTGTGCGCTACCTGAAGCGTAGAGTGGAGAAAAGTGCCCGTGTGACTGCTGAGGAACTGAGAAAAGATTTGTCAGATGTGGGTACTGAAGTTTCTGCTCAGACAATACGGCGCACCCTGCGTAATGAAGGCCTCCATGCCAGAACTCCCAGGCGCACCCCCTTGCTGTCCCCAAAGAATAAGAAGAGTCGACTGCAGTATGCCAAAAGTCATGTGGACAAACCACAGAAGTTTTGGGATAGTGTTCTGTGGACTGATGAAACAAAATTAGAACTGTTTGGGCCCATGGATCAACGCTATGTTTGGAGGAGGAAGAACAAGGCCTATGAAGAAAAGAACACCTTGCCTACTGTGAAGCATGGCGGGGGGTCAATCATGCTTTGGGGCTGTTTTGCTTCTGCAGGTACTGGGAAGCTTCAGCGTGTGCAAGGTACCATGAATTCTCTTCAGTACCAGGAGATATTGGATGACAAAGTGATGCAGTCCGTCACAAACCTGAGGCTTGGAAGACGTTGGACCTTTCAACAGGACAATGATCCCAAGCATACCTCCAAGTCCACTAGAGGATGGTTGCAGATTAAAGGCTGGAACATTTTGAAGTGGCCATCGCAGTCACCAGACTTAAATCCGATTGAGAACCTCTGGTGGGACTTAAAGAAAGCAGTTGCAGTGCGCAAGCCTAAAAATGTGACTGAACTGAAGGCTTTAGCCCATGATGAATGGGCAAAGATACCCGTAGATCGCTGCAAGACACTTGTGTCAAGCTATGTTTCACATTTAAAAGCTGTTATAACTGTAAAAGAATGTTGTACTAAGTACTAAAATTGAATGTCACTTGGGGGTTGAATAAAACTGATAATGATGTGAGCTCAGAAAAGACATTTGTGGTTATTTCATTATAAATGTTATATGTTATATTTGTCTGACCTACACGTGCCTCTTTGATTTAATTGTATAATATAACAATTATAATCTTTCTAGGAATGTGAGATTGTGTATCAAATGTCTCATCTATCTGCTCCCCTAGATTTGTATTTACTGGTGTTCTCTATTTATTGCTTCTAAACATCTGCACACTGAACATCAGACATCTGAACATGGCACAGGGGTCAATAAATATCTGACCAGTAAAATGGATTTGAACATAATTTACTGCACTGACAAACCAAAGCTTTCATTCATGTTTGCAAACTGACTGAATGAGTAAAAACTACTGTATTAATGATTTTGTTAACTGGCCGTTTGATCTAGAAATGTGTGTGTGTGTGTGTGTGTGTGTGTGTGTGTGTGTGTGTGTGTGTGAATTCTATGCGCCTGAACAAGCTGTTGGTGTTTCCTCCTCATAGTGTTTTTTGTTATATAATTCATTTAAATGTTTTCTTCCCCAGTTCATAAATTCAGCTTGTGCCTCAACCCACTTATCAAAATCACTGCATTCACCATGTGAGCTACTGTACAGCACATGCAAAAATTCCCATTTAAGATTATTAGGAAAGGTCTACAAAAGCTGTCCCACTCTGTATGGACCTGAAACTGTAAATCACTTTGGTTGCAGTAGGTTATAAAGCAGCACATTAACTAAGAATAACCATGGAATAACATTGACTTTTATTAAATTAATTCACTCTATAAGTCCCTCTGAATAAACAGTTACTACAGAATCACTAACATATTAGACTGAGTGCACTGTGAGATATCAGAGATGATCAAATTAATTAAAGACATTTGACCAAACAGAATCCAGAATTTAACATCTGATCTGCTATAGTGAGTGTTTTTGGATTTCTCAGTTGTCCAAGTGTAAAACATGGATTTTGTATTAAATGTTAAATCTATTGTATTTTTACATCATATGTTAAAGCACAGTGAATCTACTGCATATGTTGAAAGTGAAAATCAACTCTGAATTTGATCTCATCAGCAAAACCCAAACCAACTCTGAGATCATTTTCTTGAAACGTCTTTAACAGTGTAGACACCATCACTCTGAGCTGTGATCTGCAGGATTTGAGAGGACTGGAGTTCTTCTGGTACATAATTTTAAAGGAAGTAAGTACTGTAGGGACGGATACCAACACATTCAGTATGGATGTCAATAATTCAGTAGAAACAGTGTATCAGTGTTCAGCACGCTGGAGAAGTAACTACAGATACTACACAGAGCTCAGTGATCCTGTCAAGATCACAGCAAAAGGTACGTCATGATTCTTCTCATTTCTCAACTGCGTTGGTGTGCAAATATGGGTGTAAAAAAAACTTAACATAACAAGATAAATAAACACATTCCTTATCTTTTATAAAGATCTTTATACTTGTATGGAAACTGTATGATAAACTATTTATACAGTCTATAACAATGTTTTCTCAATTACAGTTAATCTGTGTTTAACAAACACACACACACACACACACACACACACACACACACACACACACACACACACACACACACCACTATCCAACTAATTTGTGCAAAACAGTTGTAATTAATTTAGAAATGAATAACCAATAGTAGCAATAAGCAATCACTATATTCATAACATTAATCAATCATTTTATCTTAAGTGAAAATAATTATTAATTTACTAAGAGCACTAAGTAAAAGGTAATTATTACATTGAGGATAAAAATCACCTTGAGTGTGAGTCACTGGTAAAAGTGAAACCAACACTGAAAAGAGAACAGAAACAGAGATCAGAATGTAAACATGAAAATGATTCAGTATATTCATAGAAACAGCACATTGTATCAAACTCACATGATTCATCTGTAATCACAAAATCTAAACTACCATCTCTCAGAACATTCCGACTGCACATGAACAACTTTATAACCCGTTACAACTTGATACCTCACCATTCACTCTGCAGAGACTCAAAGAGAACATTCACTCACAGTATCACAGGAAGTCGACTGAGATCCATCCCAACCCTCTAATAACTGACTGACAGAGCAGAGGTGTGTGGTAATGTCCCAGCACTTCCTGTGTTTTCTACCTCACATATAATCACTACTAAATAAAGGAAAAGATGATGAGTACATTTAAAATGTAAAACTTTGCATCTACTCTTCCTTCTTCTTTCCAGAAAAACTTTTTCAACCCCCAGACACAAAAAGGACACTGACAGTTTGGTCATCATTTCTTGTGTTTCCACATGCTAAAGAGAAACGTATGGTATTTCCTTGAAAGTTAGTGATATCTGCCTGGAGGAACTTATTCCATCATCTATTAACATCATTATAATAGAAAAAAACACCAGCTGACCCCCTGCTCCACCTTCCACCTGACAGATAAGGAAATGTTCCATTGATTTTACGAGCTTTTAAAATGTTATGTTTTATTGCACTCAGTGTTAAGAAAATGGAAAAACTACTACAAAGTGCGGCTAGAGGCATTTGGAGCAGGATTTTCTTCCCTGAAGTCTAAGAGAAGTATTTTTCTTTGTTTTTTAACAACATACAATTTACAATTTATTTTTTTGGACAACTTTTTACTTTTACTCATAAAATTTTTTACACAAATATCTGTACTTTCTATTTTCAAACCAGCCTTGTTACTTTATTTTCAATCTATTCGGTGACATGATGAAATGTCAATATTTTTTCTTCTCTCTGCAGCCCGTTTTTAGTGTTTAGTGTTTAATCAAGTGCTGTGCAATATTCTGGAATCGGTGTGTATTAGATTGAATCTGAGAATCAGCAAATGAAATGTGATCTCTAGGAGGAATCTAAAGGGGATACAAGGAGAACATAGAAAAATCTGCAAAGAGAGAAAAACTTTTAGGGAACTTGGGAAAACTGTGTAAGTTTGCATGTTTGTCAGTTAGTTCTTGTTAGAGCTGTAGAGTTCACAAAGGACATCTTCAGCATTAAAATACAGAGGTATATACAGAGGTATACAGTGGGGCAAAAACGTATTTAGTCAGCCACCAATTGTGCAAGCTCTCCCACTTAAAAAGATGAGAGAGGACTGTAATTTTCATCATAGGTACACTTCAACTATGAGAGACAAAATGGAAAAAAAAAAAAATCTCTAGGTTACGAACGTAACCCTAGATCCCCGAGGCAACAAGACGCTGCGTCGAAACGCTATGGAAACGCCCTTGCGTGACCACGCTCTAAACCATGTGTGAAATCTAGACAGGTGACATCGCATAAACCAGGAAGCTACAAGATGGCTGTGCGGTGGTAGCGACATTAGCTTCTGCAAAGAGAGAAGGTAAGCGCCTTCGGAGATGCAGCGTCTCGTTTCCTCTGGGAACTAGGGTTGTGTTTGTAACCTAGAGACGTTTCCCTTCAGGAAACGCTATGGGAACGTCAAAACGCTATGGGAACGAGTGTCCAATCACGCCACACTGACCAGACCCTGCCGAAAGAGTGAGGGCCTCGGCACCAGTACGCAGGACAGAGGAGCCCGGGGTGGCTCTGAGGTCAAGGCCATAAAACCTGACAAAGGTCAGCGGGGTGGACCAACCCACCGCGTTACTGACGTTCTGGGGTGACACTCCAGTGGACTCGGCCACAGAGGCTGCTACACTCCGACGGGGCGAGCCCTGACTGCGATCGGCGCAGGAACCAGGACTCGCAGCCGAATAACTGCACCCACCACCTCCAAGGACTCGTCCTGTGGAGATAAGCACCCAGCGCTCGAACTGGACACAGCCATGCCTCGCAACCCCTGGTCAGGGAGTATAAACAGAGGAGGACAGAATGCCTGTAACACGACACATCGTGTGGGAGCACCCAGCCTCGTGTAAAGAAACACTCTGGCCATGCCAGGGGGCAACTCCAGGTGGGACGAGGCAACTGCCAGTCCTGCAGAGTCGCGTCCTGCAGAGAAAACGTGTCACCAATGGGACCTATCCAGCGAACACGTAAACCCTCAGGGTCATAGGGGTTAACCCTGCGGCAAACTGTACCTGCAAAAACACCAGTACTGTACCGACCGGGCAGTTAACTGGGTCAGGCTCCATCCCGGCAAACAAATTCCAGAACTCCAGAGAGCAGCGCGATCGGGGAAAAGGTGTACAGGCGTAGCCTCGGCCAAGACCGCCCCATGGCAGCCACTGTCTCGACAGGTCGTCTGCTCAGACATCTCACCGTCCCGGGATGTAAACGGCTCTAAATGAGAGGAGTTCATCCCGGGACCACAAGGGGACCTCCCGCGCCATTTGTCCTGCAAGGGCGAGACCGGAGGCCCCCCATGTGGTCGATGTACAAGACCACCGCAGTACTGTCCATGTGGACCAACACATAGCGATCTCTAAGGACTGGGAGGAAGTGTTGTAACCCCAACAACACTGCCAGCATCTCCCGGCAACCTTGTGCCACAAGAGACGTGGGCCGCACAACAAACCCTGGGCAGAGTGGCCAGTCATAACCACTTCCCACCCCGTGAGGAAAGCGTCTGTTGGTTAGCGTTACGTGACGACAAGGAGTCCCTAAAATGGGGCCTCGGGACAGAACGTAGGGTCCTACCATGCAACCGAGGCTCAAAGGGCACACCGCAAGACCTTGATGGTATGATACAGACTCCCCAAGGGGAAAAACACTACTGCCCCGGGGCCACCACAGGAGGGGCCACATGTGGAGAAGGCCGAGTGGGAATACACTGAACTTTGCCCACATGAGACCCAGCAGCCTCTGGAACTGCCTCACAGCGACCGGCTGGCCTGCTCCTACCCTCCTGACTGCATTGAGGATGACTACAAACCGGGCGGGGGACAACCATGCCCGCAAGCCGGCCGAGTCCCACACCATGCCGAGAAAGTGGTTCTCCACGCTGGGGAAAGTACACTCTACCTGGCGTTTCAGTCTGAACCCCAGTACCTTCATTCAGGCGAGAACAGCATCTTAATGTTGAACTGCCTGGTGCTCTAACGAGCCACCATCAACCAATCGTCGATATAATACAAAATGCGGATGCCCTGAAGTGCCGCAATCACGCACTCTGTAAAGGCACGGGGTGAGAGCGCTAGGCCGAACGGAAGGACGGATATTGGTAAGCTTCGCCCCGAAAGCAACCTCAGGAACCCCCCGTGTGCAGAGAAGGACGGCTGCATGGGAGCATGCAACCACCAGATCTAGCATATGACAAATCAGTACTCGGACTTGAACTGAGACACAACCTCTCTAAACGAGAAACCTGAACCCGAGCCTCAAAAGTGAGTGGTTCAAGGAGTGGAGATCCAGAATGGGATGCAACCCACCGTCCATCTTTGGAACAACGAAGCACGGGCTGTAGCAGCCTGACTCTCTGAACAAGGAGGAGGTAACCACCTAGATGGTCCGCTTCCTCAGGAGAGCACGCACCTCCTGTCCCAGGACCAGAGACTGCACAGGTCCCACCGGGGTGGGACACACCCCGTTGAACCGGGGAGGAGAAGACGCGGACTGAATCGCGCAGCCCTTCTTCACAGTAGGACCCCCCGAGAGACTCCAGGCAGCCCTCCAGACTGACAGAATGTCTCCACAGGGAGAACCACCCCTCGGGGCTGGCCCCTGACCCACCCGAGCAGTGCTCTGCAGCCGACTACACCTCCTGAGAGGTGGCGGATCCCCCCATTTGCAGCAATCATACAGGCGGAATAGGGTGAGCAAACTGATGGAGAAAGCTGCGCCCTGAACATGACCCGCGGCAGGGCTAGCAAACAGTCCTCCTGAACCCGAACGGCAGGAGCAGCATACTGCGGCCGTTGAAGCCCCCTGAGAGGCTGCGGATGACCCCCAGAAATAAGGGCGTTAATAAATAAGGGATGCAGCATCCTGAACACACTGTGGCAGGGCCGACGAACCAACCTCCTGGTGGTGCCAGGGAGGGACGAGCACCGTAGCATGAGGTGCGAACCGCCCTTCAAGATGCAAGCCATCAGGCCTACACAGCACAGCCCATTCACTAGGGGCGAGGACGATCCTCAGGCCATCCAGCCCCTCCTCGGGCTTAAAGTATCACCAGGGGCCCCTAGGACCTCCCCGCGGGAATCAGGTGGCAACACTCTCTCACCGGGCTATTTCGCTGCACCTTGACGTACCAGGGCGAGGCTGCTGCCGAGCAGCCCCATTAGAGCAGCGAGGAACTACCACTGAAATGCCACCACGGCCTCCTGAACTCACCAGCAATCGCCCTTACCTACAGGTCAGGCCAGGAGGGGACACAATGGCACTCAGAAGGAAGCTTGCATCACCCTCCATAGCAGGCCAGCCTGGTATGCCTGCAACACACTCATCATGTGGAAGCAACCTGTAGCCTGACCTACCGCGTAGCCCTATCCACCAGAGCCAAACGGCTCTTCATAGGCAAACCGATAGCCATCAGAGACGCAACACTCAGGAAGAGATAGCTAGCTAGCATCTCTACCACAAGCGGCATCGTCCCGTAGCCACGCCACTTAGCTCCAACAACATTCGCTCACACAGAAAGAACATCAGAAAAGCACGCGTGCACACGGGCCTCCCAGGACCCAGACACCTCGGTGCGCAGATCAGGGAAAACGCTGAGGCTGCTTCTGCCACACGACCCCAAGACCACGACCTCAAGGAGCTCCACAAACAGCACAGGCTGTGAGGAGTCCGCAGGCTTGCTAGCATCCATCATCTCATCTTACTTGGAGAGAGAGACATGCAATGCTGCGCCGGCCACACCGGGAGAAGAAGCAGCCCCCAGGCATGCTTCACCTAATTTCCCGAAATTTCATCCACCTCGGAGGAAGAAATACGGAGCACCGCGTCACATACACCGGGAAAAGAACCGATTCCAAACGAGCGTAATCCCCGGGGAACGGGAGCTGACTAAGCACGCTTCTAAGCTAAGCAAACAGCACATCGGCAGATGGAATTCTGCCTGCATATAAGCTCATGACTGCACAGATAACACACTCAAAGCGCTTACCCTAAATGAGCAGAAGCTAATTTCGCTACCATCGCACAGCCATCTTGTAGGTTCCTGGTTTACGTGGCGTTGCCTATATATGACGTCACAGCTAGCTTATTGGCTAGATTCCACACATGGTTTATAGCATGGTCTTGCAGGGTGTTCCCATAGCGTTTCGACGCAGTTTGAGTTCCTGAAGGGGAACTTTTGGTCACCCACAAAACAAAGCAAGATTTTTGGCTCTCACAGACCTGTAACATCTTCTTTAAGAGGCTCCTCTGTACTTGGGGGGACCTAGTAATTAACCTGCAGAGAGCTGGGACCAAAGTAACAAAGGCTACCATCTGTAACACACTACGCCGCCAGGGACTCAAATCCTGCAGTGCCAGTACATGTCCGGGCCCATCTGAAGTTTGCTAGAGAGCATTTGAATGATCCAAAATAGGACTGGGAGAATGTCGTATGGTCAGATGAAACCAAGATATATATTTTTTGGACACCATACCTACTGTGAAGCATGAGGGTGAAAACATCATACTTTGGGGCTGTTTTTCTGCAAATGAACCAAGTTTTTAAATGAGAACCTCCTTCCATCAGCAAGGGCATTGAAGATGAAACGTGATCCCAATCACACCGCCCGGGCAACGAAGGAGTGGCTTCATGAAAAGCATTTCAAGGTCCTGGAGTGGCCCAGCCAGTTTCCAGATCTCAACCCCATAGAAATCTTTGGAGGGAGTTGAAAATCCATGTTGGAGATTTGCTTGGAAGAATGGGCAAACTACCAGCAACAGTGTGTAAAAACCTTGTGTAGACTTACAGAAAACTTTTGATCTATTTCATTGCCAACAAAGGGTATATAACAAAGTATTGGGATTGAAACTTTTGTTATTGACCAAATACTTACTTTCCACCATAATTTGAAAATACATTCTTTAAAAATCAGACAAATGTGATTTTCTGGATTTTTTTTCTCATTTACTCTCATAGTTGAAGTGTACCTATGATGAAAATTACAGGCCTCTCTCATCTTTTTAAGTGGGAAAACTTGCACAATTGGTGGCTGACAAAATACTTTTTTGCCCCACTCTAGACAACAACAAAGAGCATGAAAGTCCAAATAGAAGAGTTGACACTTCACAAACATGAACCCCACCAGTGACAGACATTGTTTGGAGACTATGACAGCAATGTTACAGCATTCTTTTTGTGTGTGATATATACACACACAACCCCTACCAGTCAGTGTCTTTGTCCACCCAAAAGCAGGTTAGCCTATGTAGCAGATTGGAGCCTGGGATGTTTCTTTGCCAGGTTTCAGTGGAAAACACACAACACACCCTTATCTTAAGCTGTGTAGACCAAGAGAATCAAATAAAGCTCACTTTATTTTCCAGTGAACATACATGTGAAATATTTGTTGTTGGAGGAGCCATTCTTGGGGGTTCTGCAAGTCTGCATTTGCCACGATTACATCATTTTTTTTTTACACCACTTGTGGCACCTCCTTGTGCAGGTAATGAGCAAAGCAGTGGCTTTATTTTATTTATTTTTTTATTTGTTGAAAAAATAATCTATAATATTTGAAATGGTGTACTACAACATTAATGATCCTCTATGTGCACGCCTCTTTTTTAGTCACTGACCACCATCATTATTACAAAAAAAAACAGAAATGTACAATAACACAGATGCTTTACCTGATCAACACCTTTGCTAAGGGCAGCTATAGTAATAGTTCCTAATAAAATAGCTAGTGAGGGAATCTCCAAATGCCTTTGAAGAGGCCAATAGTGGAGCTGAAGATGTCGAGCATATCAACAGTTAAAATGTGAAAAAAATAAGTTGTTGCTTTTGCACATCCATCTTCACACCTTTTGCAGCTTTTTATAGCTGAATTTGTAGCACTGCTTTAAAATAGAACAAACCCCACCACAAACTGTCTCCACTACATGCGTTTATAGGAATAAGAAGGACTGTTTGTTTCTGCACAGTTATTGCTCTTATCTTGAACACATAGAAGTTATTAATCATTTGTGTTTATTCTAAAGTGCTGTGCATTAGTTTGGTATCAGTGAGTATTAGATTAAACTTGCTGAATTAAGATATTTTACTACACAGGAAAATGGGAATGAAGATCATAAGGCATGTTGTTAGTGTGGTAATTTAATGCTACAATCTTTTTTTTTTTTTTTCTTTCTAAGATTTTCTGTGCACAGAAAAGACCACCAGAGTCTCACCACATCAGCAGAAATACAATTCATTTACTAACAACCATGATTTCCTTGTGTGAAACATCAAACTCTATGCAGGCATTTTCTTCAGCATGTCAGAATCACACAAGGGATCACTGAGCAGCAGATAACAGCAGATCACAGAAGATCAGATACAGAGTTCAACATTACAGATTAATTTACACACATTAGATTAGTTAACTATCATAGTTTAGCAAGTAGATACACATCAAACTAATCCCAGCACATACAGTGAGGAAAATAAGTATTTGAACACCCTGCTATTTTTTTTTGCAAGTTCTCCTATTTAGAAATTATGGAGGGGTCTGAAATTGTCATCGTAGGTGCATGTCCACTGTGAGAGACATAATCTAAAAATAAAAAAAAATCAAGAAATAACAATGTATGATTTTTTAACTAATTATTTGTATGATACAGCTGCAAATAAGTATTTAAACACCTGAGAAAGTCAATGTAAATATTTGGTACAGGAGCCTTTGTTTGCAATTAGAGGTCAAACGTTTCCTGTAGTTTTTCACCAGGTTTGCACACACTACAGGAGGGATTTTGGCCCACTTCTACACACAGATCTTCTTTAAATCAGTCAGGTTTCTGGCGTGTCGCTGAGAAACACAGAGTTTGAGCTTCCTCCAAAGATTCTCTGTTGGGTTTAGGTCTGGAGACTGGCTAGGCCACGCCAGAACCTTGATATACTTCTTACAGAGCTACTCCTTGGTTATCCTGGCTGTGTGCTTCGGGTCATTGTCATGTTGGAAGACCCAGCCTCGACCCATCTTAAATGCTCTAACCGAGGGAAGGAGGTTGTTCCCCAAAACCTCGCAATACATGGCCCCGGTCATCCTCTCCTTAATACAGTGCAGTCGCCCTGTCCCATGTGCAGAAAAACACCCCCAAAGCATTATTCTACCACCCAATACTTCACAGTAGGGATGGTGTTCTTGGTATAGTACTCATCATTATTCTTCCTCCAAACACGTTTAGTGGAATTATGACACAAAAGTCTATTTTTGTCTAATCTGACCACATGACTTACTCCCATGCCTCCTCTGGATCATCCAAATGGTCATTGGCAAACTTAAGACGTGCCTGGTCATGTCCTGGTTTAAACAGGGGAACCCTACTTGCCATGCATGATTTCAAACCATGACGTCTTAGTGGATTACCAACAGTAACCTTGGAAATAGTGGTCCCAGCTCTTTTCATGTCATTGACCAGCTCCTCCCATGTAGTTCTGGGCTGATTTCTTACCTTCCTTAGGATCATTGAGACCCCACAAGGTGATATCTTGAATGGAGCCCCAGTCCGAGGGAGATTGACAGTCATTTTCAGCTTCTTCCATTTTCTAATGATTGCTCCAACAGAGGACCTTTTTTCACCAAGCTTCTTTGCAATTTCCCCATAGCCCTTTCCAGCCTTGTGAAGGTGTACAATTTTGTCTCTAGTGTCTTTGGACAGCTCTTTGGTCTTGGCCATGTTAGTAGTTGGATTCCTACTGATTGGATGGGGTGGACAGGTGTTTTTATGCAGCTAAAGACCTCAAAGAGGTGCATCTAATTTAGGATAATAAAGGTGGACATTTTAAAGGCAGACTAACAGATCTTTGAGGGTCAGAATTCTAGCTGATAGACAGGTGTTTAAATACTTATTTGCAGCTGTATCATACAAATAAATAGTAAAAAAATCATATATTGTGATTTCTGGATTTTTTTTTTAGATTATGTCTCTCACAGTGGACATGCATCTACGATGACAATTTCAGACCCCTTCATGATTTCTAAGAGGGAGAACTTGCAAAATAGCAGGGTGTTTAAATACTTATTTTCGTCACTCTAAATATGAATACATTGATCACCTGAACAGTCGTGTTTAAATACAAACACTGTCCAAATCACACAATAAACTCATGAATCATGACATTCAGACTGCAGATCACTAACTTTATACCTCATCACTCGCATTAATGAAGACACAAAGAGAACATTTACTCACAGAGCATCACAGCGAGTAAACTGAACTCCATTCTGTCCCTCTAATGACTGACAGAGTGACAGAGCAGTAGTGTGTGTTAAAGCCTAAATAATTCCTGTGTGACCATTTAAACACACACACTCACACAAGAGTTTAGTTTCTGTTCCTGTTTTAGGAGTTATATGGTGAAAGCTATAATTTTTTATTTTGCTATGATCATCATAAATGTACATTATATGCTCACTGTAAACTTAAACCTGCTTTAACATACAGCAATCCAATCAGCCAATCATGTAGCAGCAGCACAATGCATAAACCTCTGCAGTACCTTTCTTCAGAAAGCTGCTGGAATTTTCACACACAACAGTCTATATAGATTACACAAGCAAAAGGAAAAGGCCTGTTGATGAGAGAGGTGAGAGGAGAATGGACAGACTGGATCAAGCTGATAAACTTAATAATCAGGACATTCAGACTGCAGATGAACAACTTTATACACCACGACTCACTCAAAGAGAACATTTACTCACAGAACATCACAGCAGTCGAATGAACTCTGTCCTGTCCCTCTAATGACTGACTAAGTGACAGAGCAGTAGTGTGTGTTAAACCCGTACCACTTCTTGTGTTTGTACAAAAAGAGAGAGAGACAGAGAGAGAGAGAGAGAGAGAGAGAGAGAGAGAGAGAGAGAGAGAGGTGCATACACACACAGATAGAATGTATTTGTTTCCTGTTTTAAGAGTCACATTGCATATGCTATAATGCAGCAATTAAGGCATCAATCCGATTAACCAATTATATGCCAGCAACACAATGCATAAGCCATGCAGTAATTAGTATTTTAAAAATGTCCTGGACATTTTATTCACAGCAGTCTTAGTTTACCCACACACACACACACACACACACACACACACACAGAGAGAGACACAAATCTCCTTGTTGATTATAGAGGTCAGAGGAGAATGGCCAGACTGTACTGAGCTGACAGGAAGTCTAAAACATATTATCTATATCTGGACATGAAACTCCTTGTTGATTATAGAGGTCAGAGGAGAATGGCCAGACTGGATTGAGCTGACAGGAAGTCTACTTCTTCTTCTTCTTTCGGGGTCTCCCATTAGGGGTCGCCACAGCAGATTATTAGTCCCCATACCACCCTGTCCTCTACATCTGCCTCTTTCAAACCCAATTACCTGCATGTCTTCCCTCACCACATCCATAAACCCCCTCCTTGGCCTTCCTCTTTTGCTCCTTCCTGGTGGCTCCATCCTCAGCATTCTCCTACTGATATACCCCATGTCCCTTCTTTGCACATGTCCAAACCATCTCAATCCCGCCTCCCTCAACTTGTCTCCAAAACATCTCCTTGATCTTTACCCACTCCACTCTGCCTGCACTGTTTTCTTCACTTCTGTAACACACTCTTAATTGCTTTGCACTGTTTGCCCCACATACCTGAACTTCTCCAAGTCTTCTCCCTGCAACCACACCACTCCACTGCCCTCCCTCTCATTTATCCACATTTACTCTGTCCTAATCCTACTGACTTTCATACCCCTTCTCTCCAGCACGTACCTCCACCTCTACTGGATCCTTTCCACCTGCTCCCTACTCTCACCACAAATCACAATATCATCCGCAAACATCATAGTCTACAGAGACTCATCTCTGACCAAGTCCGTACACCTGCAAACAGAAAAGGGCTCAGAGATGATCCTTTATGCAATTGAACCTCCACACATCATCCAACTTTCTCTCTCATTTTCCTTATTCATCAGCTGCACAAAAAGCAAAAGTTAACAAGCTAAAAGGTAGTAGTAACTTTTGCATGACCACCTTCACACCGCCTGCAGATCTTCACAGCTGAATTTGCAGCATTACATTTAAATAGAACAAACCACACCACATACTGCCATTTTGCCTGCTCAGGGTGTTAACAGGTACAAACACACTGCAGTTATTACTTTCCCTTTAAACAGAGAGGTAGATACTGATTAGTAATACATCTAACCATGTCTTTTTTTGAATTCTATGCAGTTTCAGTTTCCTTTACAATCAATCCCTTATATCAGTATCTTTATCTACCGCCTACTGGTTCTCTTGGAGACTTCATCAACCATGTTACAAAAACTTCTTCCACCTTAGAAAAATTGCTGAACTAAGAAACATATTATCTATATCTGATGCAAAGAAGCTTATCCATGAGTTCATGACCTTCAGAATAGACCATTATAATGCATTACTAGGTGGATGTCCTGCATCATTAATAAACAAGCTTCAGTTTTTTCCAGAATGCAGCAGCCAGAGTTCTTACAAGGTCGAGAAAATATGATCATATAACCCCAATCTTCTCATCCCTTTACTTACTACCTGTTAAGTTTTCGAATCAACTACAAACATAGACTAAAAACACTAAATGGATTGGCTTCCGTGTATCTCTCCAGTCTTCTAACACGCTACAATCCGTCACGCTCCCTGAGATCTCAAAACTCTGGACTTCTATTAGTTCCTAGAATACCAAAGTCTACTAAAAGCAGTAGAGCATTTTTTTTTACATTTAGCTCCTAAACTCTGGAACAGTCTTCCTGACAGTGTTCGGGGCTCAGACACGCTCTCCCAGTTTAAGTGCAGTTTAAAAATTTATCTTTTAAGTCTACATATAACACATGTCACATATAATAACCTTGTGCTCCAGTACATCTGTGCTCCAGTACATCTGATCACATGCACATTAGCAACTTGTGCTTGTTAATATCATGAACAGCAGCTACGCTAATTTCTTTCCACTGCTTCTCTTTCTTTACCCATCCCGAGGCATCCTGAGGTTGCTCCAGCCCCAGTCGCATCCTACCTTATAAAAATTATGGACTTTTAAGGAAGTAGATGCCGACCCCGCAAACATCCCGAACCATCTAGAAACCTACCAGCACCAGTTGGCTTCTACTTTATGTGGAGTTTGGACACTGGTCCTCCTGGAGTGTTTGAAGGCTCTGGCATTGAGAAGCTGGTGTTGGATCTGTAATGATCGCAAATGTTGAGCTATTTTATGATTTGCTTAGTAGCTCCTAATTTTATAACCATAAATGACTGTATAAAACTGTAGAAATAACATTAATTATAATTTTACATTCCAGTGATCATGTTAGTTCTCTCTCTCTCCAGTGTTCTGTATTGTTGCAAGATTTATAATTTAGTCTTCATATGACCCAAATAAGGATGGGTTCCCCTTCTGTTTCATTTCAAGGTTTTTTCCTCATAATGTCTAAGGGAGTTTTTTCTTGCTACAGTTGCCATGGCTGCTCATCAGGGATAAACACACATCATTCACCTCAACTGTTAAATTCTGTAAAGCTGCTTTGGGACAATGTCTGTTGTGAAAAGCGCTTGACTTGACTTGAAAATTATTACAGATAAACAGAAAAGTCTAGTTTAGATGAAGAAAAATAGTCATTTTGATTTCAACACTGATAAAAAAAAATAAGCTATCTGAATTTTTTTGTTTCCAACTGGCTTTAAAAAAGCTCAGTGAGAGTCAGTGGATTTATCTGTACCCAGCATAAAAACAGTTAAAAAAGAGTTAACAAAGAGTTAAAAGTTAGTTGTTGCTTTTGCAGGTCCACTTTCACACCTCCTGCAGCTGCATTAAAATAGAACAAACCACATCCTGAACTGGTCTCTGCTCTCAGGCCTCTAACACTGACACTGCCCTGTGTGTGTACAGGACTAATGACAAGTGTGTGTTTATTGCTCTTCTTTAGTAAAAGTACAAAAACCATCCAGTCATTTTCTTTTAATAAACGATAAAATGATCATGAGCAATCCTCATGGAAAAGCAGATAACAGCAGGACACATGAGATCAGGTACAGATTCCAACAATACAGATTCATTTACACTCATTAGTATATTTAAATCATCTGAATACTGCAGATGTTGAACTATAACATTTACTGACAGTTACATAGAGTTACACCTCAAACCAAACCTGTCACATAACACATATGGATCCACTGATCCACTTGAGCAGGTTTGCGGAAGTTCACACAATGTCCTAATCACACAATTAACTCATCACTCAGGATATTTAAACTGCAGATGAACAATTTTATACTCCAACACACACTTTAATAAAGGCAGAAAGAACATTTACTTACAGAACATCACAGTGAGTGGACTGATCTCCATCCTGTCCCTCTAATGACTGACTGAGTGTAGGTGTGTGTTAACGCCTTACCATTTCCTGTGACTTTAAAAGCTCACACACACACACACACACACACACACACACACACACACACACTTTATGTGTTTTTACCTAAAAGCTGACAGACTGCAAGAGCTATTCAGAGACGGGTTAAAATCAATAGAATTTAAAAATCACATATGGACTTTGTTACACTGCAGCCAAAACATCTCCATGTACATTATAAAAATAACATAGAGAAATGCTTTCATTGTGCTGCTGCTGGTTGCTGAACGTGTGGCACAGCTATTTGCAGTAAAAAAAAAAAGAAAGAAAAAATAAATAGTTAAAAAGTATAAACAATATAATATATATGGAGGTATTTTCCTGCTATAGCATTTCTGTGGAAGAAATAAAGGATTTAACTTACTGCAGACACCAACCTAAATATCTTCCTTAAAAGTGTAGACTGTCTTGAGTACTGCATTGTGTTGCTAGCAGGGTTTAACACTGAAAGCTTGTATTTCATTTTATTAGTAAGCTGTTAGAAAAAATTGTTATTAGCTATAAATGAAGCACTATCAAATATTTGAAACTATTATACAACAAAAATCAGCTTATATACAGGTAGTCGTCGACTTACGACAGATGCGACTTACGACCACAATCGCTGGCCACGGCGTGCATAATTTCCGGCATAATTTCACAGTGCTGTACATATAGCCTTCTCTACTTATGACAAAATCGTGTTACGAATGATCCCAGAAGCCGCTGCGCGCTGCTGCTTCCGACGCGCACCGGCTTCCGGCATCATTTCACAGTACTGTACATACAGCCTACTCAACTTACGACCAAATCGTGTTACGACCTGTCGGTCCCGATCGTGGTTGTAAGTCGACGACTACCTGTGTGTATTATATATAAAATATATAAAATGCTACAGAAATGTTTTACAGAAATGTATATTTGAAAATATATTTGAATCAGTTGTGTTGAAATCTATTACAGTGTTGATAAGGTCAGGATAGAAATTATACATTAGTTACCACTAGAGGGAGACAAATCTAGTTTTACTCTTTAATCACTGGCCACCTAATATTAAATACAGAAATGTATATTTGAAAATATATTTGAATCAGTTGTGTTGAAATCTATTACAGTGTTGATAAGGTCAGGATAGAAATTATACATTAGTTACCACTAGAGGGAGACAAATCTAGTTTTACTCTTTAATCACTGGCCACCCAATATTAAATATTACTAGTCTGGCTATTCTCCTCTGACCTCTTTCATCAACAGGTGTGTGTGTTTTTTTTGCGTGCGTCTGTGTGTGTCTGTGTGTGTGTGTTTGTGTGTGTGTAATCTATATAGATTGTTGTGTATGAAAATCCCAAGAGATTTTTTAAATAAAATAATGTGTTGTGCTGCTGACATGTTAATGTTAAATTATTTCATAAAATAGCAGGTGGAAGTGGACAGTAAGATTTTAATATTTTCTAAAACTGTAACCATATTTGTGTCAACTAAAATGTAAATGTGACATGCTTATACTCTGTGATACTCTGTGATTCAATGTTCTTTTTGTGTCTTTATTAGAGTGTGTTGGGTATAAAGTTGTTCACCTGCAGTCTAATTGTCCTGAGTGATGAGATTATTCAGAAACTTGTGTGTAAACGAGTCTGTATTGTTGGAATCTGTACCTGATCTTCTGTGTCCTGCTGTCATCTGCTTCTTTTTCATGACGACTGCTCAGGATCCTTTCATTGTTTGTTAAAAAAAATAAAATAAATTGCAAAGTTGGTGTTTGTACTTTCACTAAACAATTTAAAGTTGTGACTAACTTACATGTATTTAGATTTTTGTGCAGGGAAACATTTCAGTACTTCAAATTAAATTTTATATGCAAAAAGACCTAATTACAAAATAAAAAAATTGCAGAAATTACAAAAACACAATATTTACCTATCTGTGAGAGCAATAAACAAACACTTCTCATTAGTCCTGTACACACACTGAGCAGCGACAGTGTTAAAAGCCTGAGAGCAGAGACCAGTTCAGGATATGGTTTCATGTAGTTCTGCAAATTCAGGTGTGTAGAGCTGCAGGAGAGGTGAAGGTGGACCTGCAAAAACAACAGGTAACTTTTAACTCTTTAACTTTATTCTGGGCTATTGTAACTGCACTGATACTCATTGGTCTCTTTAAAAGCCAGTTGGAGAACCCCCTCACCAACAATATTATTAGGAACGCTATGATATTATTACACCAGCCCTTAGCAAAGGTTTTGGGATAAAAGTAATAATGCAATAATGCAATAATGATGGTGGTGAGTAAATAAACTGCTCATAGAGTATCATTAATGTTGTAGTGCATCATTTCCAAGTATTATGCAAAAAAAAAAAAGGCAGCGCAAATAACTGCAATGTCTACTCCGGGTCATACAGGTAGTGTTTATATTAAGTTTAATTTCCTTGTCCTCAAACACTCAGAACAAAAACATCAGAAAACTGCACTGCAACATGTCTACAGCCACAGCTTTTAAAAAATCAGTAGTGCATGTAACTATCACCCCAGTACTACAGGTGAGAAGCTATGAGGTTACTTGATGTGTCAGACCTTGAGACCACAGACTCCCTCACTGATGCTACATGCACAGGAAGGTGCCACAAACGGTGTGAAAAAATATGCAAATGTGGCAAAGGCAGAGGCACCTCCAAGACTAACTCTTGCAACACTCAAGCTCTCAAATATATGCTCAATACAAAATAAACTGGGGGTTAAACAAAACATCACTGGACCAACTCACCGTTTTAACCACACATTAGACTTAGTAATATCCCACGGAGCAGACGTCACTGATATAGATATTTTACCTCAGAGTGATGACATCACAGACCATTACCTCATACTGTTCACACTACCGGTAGAGCAGATTAGCCGTGTTGCACCACGTTATCGACTTGGTAGGACTATTGTTCAGAACACTAAGGACAGATTCATAAATAACCTGCCTGATTTATCTCAATTTCTCACTAAACCCATAACTGCTAATAACCTTGATGAAATAACTAACAACATAGACCTTATCCTCACTAGCACATTAGACACCGTTGCCCCTATCCGGTTAAAAAAGGTTAGAGAACAAGCACCTGCACCTTGGTATAATAGTCATACGCATGCCCTCAAGAGAGCAGCACGTATTCTGGAGAGAAAATGGCGGAAAACTAAATTGGAGGTATTTAGAATTGCATATAAGGACAGTATGCTTAGCTACAGACGGGCGCTAAAAGCTGCTAGAGCTGAACACCTGAGCAAACTTATAGAAAATAACAAAAACAATCCCAGGTTCCTTTTTAGTACTGTAGCTTAGCTTACAACAAATCAGGGCTCTGGAAATTGTGTTCCATCACAGTTTAGTAGTGAGGACTTTATGATTTTCTTCACTGAAAAAATAGAGAACATTAGAAAAACAATTGTGGCAGTTCAACCTCTGACAGCATCTCCTGAGACAGTGTTACCCTCAACTCCACAACTCCACTGTTTTACATGTATAGGACAGGAAGAGCTGTATAATGTTATTGCCAAAGCTAAATCGACAACATGTCAGTTAGATCCAATTCCTACTAAACTACTGAAGGAAGTGTTATATACGACTGGTGAACCACTTCTGAATATTATTAACTCCTCACTATCGTTAGGACTCGTCCCTAAATCCCTCAAGTTAGCAGTTATTAAGCCCCTCATTAAAAAACCTAATCTGGATCCAAACACGTTATCAAATTACAGACCAATTTCAAATCTCCCATTTATGTCTAAGATTTTAGAAAAGATTGTCGCTGCCCAGTTATGTTCCTACTTGCAAGAGAACAATATATTTGAAGAATTTCAGTCAGGTTTTAGACCCCATCATAGCACAGAAACTGCCCTAGTTAAAATAACTAATGACCTGTTTTTAGCTTCAGACCAAGGCTTCATCTCGCTGTTGGTTTTACTAGATCTTAGTGCTGCATTTGACACTATAGATCATGATCTCCTCCTAGATCGCTTACAAAATTACGTCGGCATTCAGGGACAGGCATTAAGCTGGTTTAAATCCTACCTGTCCGATCGTTACCATTTCGTAGATTTAAATGGAGAGCTATCCAGGCTAATGCAAGTAAATTATGGTGTGCCGCAAGGTTCAGTTCTAGGACCCCTGCTCTTCACAATATACATGCTCCCGTTAGGAAATATTATTAGAAGGCATGGAATTAGCTTCCATTGTTATGCTGATGATACTCAGCTATATATTTCATCTAAACCAGGCGATACAGCTCAATTAACCCGGATAACTGAGTGTGTTAAGGAAATAAGAGATTGGATGACCCATAACTTTCTACTTTTAAATTCCGATAAGACTGAGATTTTGCTCATCGGCCCTAAAACTAGTATACAGACGCTCCAGCATCTTAACCTGCATTTAGACGGATGTTCTGTAAACACTAGTTCAACGATAAAAGACCTAGGTGTTATTTTAGACAGCGACTTGTCTTTCAAAAATCATATTAATCAAGTTACAAAAACAGCCTTCTTTCACCTTAGAAATATTTCTAAGCTAAGAAATATGTTGTCCATATCGGATGCAGAGAAGCTCGTTCATGCGTTCATGACCTCCAGATTAGACTACTGTAATGCGTTACTAGGTGGATGTCCTGCGTCATTAATAAACAAGCTTCAGTTAGTCCAGAATGCAGCAGCCAGAGTTCTTACAAAGTCAAGAAAATATGATCACATAACCCCGATCTTATCGTCCCTACACTGGCTTCCTGTTAAGTTTCGAATAGACTACAAATTATTACTTCTCACATATAAAGCACTAAATGGTTTGGCTCCCATTTATCTATCCAGTCTTTTAACACGCTACAATCCGCCACGCTCCCTGAGATCTCAAAACTCTGGGCTTCTAGTAGTTCGTAGAATAACAAAGTCCACTAAAGGTGGTAGAGCATTTTCACATTTAGCTCCTAAACTCTGGAATAGTCTTCCTGACGGTGTTCGGGGTTCAGACACACTCACCCAGTTTAAGTGTAGATTAAAAACATATCTTTTTAGCAAAGCCTACACATAACACACATCACATCATAACCTTGTGCTCCAGAACATCTGATCACATGCACATTATCAACTTGTGCTGTTAATATCATGAACAGCAGCTACGCTAATTCCTCTCCACTGCTTCTCTTTCTCTCCCCATCCCGAGACACCCTGAGGTGGCCAGCTCCAGTCACCTCCCCCTCTTGGTGATTACGGACCTTTGAAGAAATAGATGCCGAACTCGCAAACATCCCGAACCATCTAGAGACGTACCAGTGTCAATTGGATCCCGCTACATGTGTGGAGTTTTGACATTGGACCTCCTGGAGTGTTAAGGCTCTGGCATGGAGAAGCTGATGCTGGATCTGTGGTGATCAAAAATGCTGAGCTCATAAAACTAGGAGCTATTAACCATAAAGACTGTTTAAGACTGCAGAAAGAACATCACTTATAATCTTATACTCCAGTACTCATGTTAGTTCTCACTGTCCAGTGTTCTGTATTGTTGGAAAATTTATGATCAAACTCTTGATGTCACCCAGATGAGGATGGGTTCCCCTTTTGAGTCTGGTTCCTCTCAAGGTTTCTTCCTCATAACATCTAAGGGAGTTTTTCCTTGCCACAGTCGCCACGGCTGCTCATCAGGGACAAATTCGCACCATTCACCATCACTGTTGATTTGTGTAAAGCTGCTTTGAGACAATGTCTGTTGTGAAAAGCGCTATACAAATAAACTTAACTTGACTTGACTTGACTTTGTTCTCCCTCAGGATCTCGCTCGGCCAGCATGGGTCCGGGTTTAAAAGCGGCGAAAGGTGAGTGCAATAAACACCAATAGATATAAGAGTGTCTCTGTCATATCTAATGATGTCCATCTTGTGTAGATGGAAATAAAACTAGTTAAATAAAAATATAAAATAAACAAAAAAAGAAAAAACGTAGCCGGAGCAGTCCCTTGACTTGACTTGACTTTGTTCTCCCTCAGGATCTCGCTCGGCCAGCATGGGTCCGGGTTTAAAAGCGGCGAAAGGTGAGTGCATTAAACACCAATAGATATAAGAGTGTCTCTGTCATATCTAATGATGTCCATCTTGTGTAGATGGAAATAAAACTAGTTAAATAAAAATATAAAATAAACAAAAAAAGAAAAAACGTAGCCGGAGCAGTCGTGACGGCAGCCGACCTCACCGGCGCCATCTTAGTTGACGTGAATGTACGTCAATGCCGACCCCGCAAACATCCCGAACCATCTAGAGACGTACCAGCGCCAGTTGGCTTCTACTTCATGTGGAGTTTGACCCTGGTCCTCCTGGAGTGTTTAAAGGCTCTGGCATGGAGAAGCTGGTGTTGGATCTGTGATGATCCAACACCATTGATCGCAAATGTTGAGCTATTTTATGATTTGCTCAGTAGCTCCAAATTTTATAACCATAAATGACTGTATAAAACTGTAGAAAGAACATCACTTATAATCTTACATTCCAGTGCTCATGTTAGTTCTCTTTCTCTAGTGTTCTGTATTGTTGCACCCAAATGAGGATGGGTTCCCCTTCTGTTTCCTCAAGGTTTTTTCCTCATAATGTCTAAGGGAGTTTTTTCTTGCTACAGTTGCCATGGCTGCTCATCAGGGATAAACACACATAATTCACCTCAACTGTTAAATTCTGTAAAGCTGCTTTGGGACAATGTCTGTTGTGAAAAGCGCTATGGAAATAGACTTGACTTGACTTGAAAATTATTACAGATAAACAGAAAAGTCTAGTATAGATGAAGAAAAATAGTCATTTTGATTTCAACACTGATAAAAAACAATAAGCGATCTGAATTTTTTTGTTTCCAACTGGCTTTAAAAAAGCTCAGTGAGAGTCAGTGGATTTATCTGTACCCAGCATATAAACAGTTAAAAAAGAGTTAACAAAGAGTTAAAAGTTAGTTGTTGCTTTTGCAGGTCCACTTTCACACCTCCTGCAGCTGCATTAAAATAGAACAAACCACATCCTGAACTGGTCTCCGCTCTCAGGCCTCTAACACTGACACTGCACTGTGTGTGTACAGGACTAATGACAAGTGTGTGTTTATTTCTCTTCTTTAGTAAAAGTAAAATAAAACATCCAGTCATTGTCTTTTAATAAACAATGAAATGATCATGAGCAATCCTCATGGAAAAGCAGATAACAGCAGGACACATGAGATCAGGTACAGATTCCAACAATACAGATTCATTTACACTCATTAGTATATTTAAATCATCTGAATACTGCAGATGTTGAACTATAACATTTACTGACAGTTACATAGAGTTACACCTCAAACCAAACCTGTCACATAACACATATGGATCCACTGATCCACTTGAGCAAGTTCACACAATGTCCTAATCACACAACTAACTCATCACTCAGGATATTTAAACTGCAGATAAACAATTTTATACTCCAACACACACCTTAATAAAGGCAGAAAGAACATTTACTTACAGAACATCACAGTGAGTGGACTGATCTCCATCCTGTCCTTTTAATGACTGACTGAGTGGAGGTGTGTGTTAACGCCTTACCATTTCCTGTGACTTTAAAGGCTCACACACACACACACACACACACACACACACACACACACACACACACACACACACACACACACACACTTTATGTGTTTTTACCCAAAAGCTGACAGACTGCAAGAGCTATTTAGAGACGGGTTAAAATCAATAGAATTTAAAAATCACATATGGACTTTGTTACACTGCAGCCAAAACATCTCCATGTTCATTATAAATAACATACAGAAATGCTTTCACTGTGCTGCTGCTGGTTGCTGAACGTGTGGCACAGCTATTTTCAGTAAAAAAAAGAAAGAAAAAATAAATAGTTAAAAAGTATAAACAGTATAATATATATGGAGGTATTTTCCTGCTATAGCATTTCTGTGGAAGAAATAAAGGATGTAACTTACTGCAGACACCTACCTAAATATCTTCCTTGAAAGTGTAGACTGTCTTGAGTACTGCATTGTGTTGCTAGCAGGGTTTAACACTGAAAGCTTGTATTTCACTTTATTAGTAAGCTGTTAGAAAAAAATGTTATTAGCTATAAATGAAGCACTATCAAATATTTAAAACTATTATACAACAAAAATCAGCTTATATACAGGTAGTCGTCGACTTACGACATATGCGACCTACGACCACAATCGCTGGCTGCGGCGTGCATAATTTCCGGCATAATTTCACAGTGCTGTACATATAGCCTTCTCTACTTATGACAAAATCGTGTTACGAATGATCCCAGAAGCCGGTGCGCGCTGCTGCTTCCGACGCGCACCGGCCTCCGGCATCATTTCACAGTACTGTACATATAGCCTACTCAACTTACGACCAAATCGTGTTACGACCTGTCGGTCCCGATCGTGGTTGTAAGTCGACGACTACCTGTGTGTATTATATATAAAATATATAAAATGCTACAGAAATGTTTTACAGAAATGTATATTTGAAAATATATTTGAATCAGTTGTGTTGAAATCTATTACAGTGTTGATAAGGTCAGGATAAAAATTATACATTAGTTACCACTAGAGGGAGACAAATCTAGTTTTACTCTTTAATCACTGGCCACCTAATATTAAATATTACTAGTCTGGCTATTCTCCTCTGACCTCTTTCATCAACAGGTGTGTGTGTTTTTTTTTGCGTGCGTCTGTGTGTGTGTGTGTGTGTTTGTGTGTGTGTAATCTATATAGATTGTTGTGTATGAAAATCCCAAGAGATTTTTAAAATAAAATAATGTGTTGTGCTGCTGACATGTTAATGTTAAATTATTTCATAAAATAGCAGGTGGAAGTGGACAGTAAGATTTTAATATTTTCTAAAACTGTAACCATATTTGTGTCAACTAAAATGTAAATGTGACATGCTTATACTCTGTGATACTCTGTGATTCAATGTTCTTTTTGTGTCTTTATTAGAGTGTGTTGGGTATAAAGTTGTTCACCTGCAGTCTGATTGTCCTGAGTGATGAGATTATTCAGAAACTTGTGTGTAAACAAGTCTGTATTGTTGGAATCTGTACCTGATCTTCTGTGTCCTGCTGTCATCTGCTTCTTTTTCATGACGACTGCTCAGGATCCTTTCATTGTTTGTTAAAAAATAAATAATAAATAAAAAATTGCAAAGTTGGTGTTTGTACTTTCACTAAACAATTTAAAGTTGTGACTAACTTACATGTATTTAGATTTTTGTGCAGGGAAACATTTCCGTACTTCAAATTAAATTTTATATGCAAAAAGACCTAATTACAAAATAAAAAAATTTCAGAAATTACAAAAACACAATATTTACCTATCTGTGAGAGCAATTAACAAACACTTCTCATTAGTCCTGTACACACACTGAGCAGCGACAGTGTTAAAAGCCTGAGAGCAGAGACCAGTTCAGGATATGGTTTCATGTAGTTCTGCAAATTCAGGTGTGTAGAGCTGCAGGAGAGGTGAAGGTGGACCTGCAAAAACAACAGGTAACTTTTAACTCTTTAACTGTTGATATTCTGGGCTATTGTAACTGCACTGATACTCATTGGTCTCTTTAAAAGCCAGTTGGAGAACCCCCTCACCAACAATATTATTAGGAACGCTATGATATTATTACACCAGCCCTTAGCAAAGGTTTTGGGATAAAAGTAATAATGCAATAATGCAATAATGATGGTGGTCAGTAAATAAACTGCTCATAGAGTATCATTAATGTTGTAGTGCATCATTTCCAAGTATTATGCACCAAGTATTATGCAAAAAAAAAAAGGCAGCGCAAATAACTGCAATGTCTACTCCGGGTCATACAGGTAGTGTTTATATTTAGTTTAATTTCCTTGTCCTCAAACACTTAGAACAAAAACATCAGAAAACTGCACTGCAACATGTCTATAGCCACAGCTTTTAAAAAATCAGTAGTGCATGCAACTATCACCCCGGTACTACAGGTGAGAAGCTATGAGGTTACTTGATGTGTCAGACCTTGAGACCACAGACTCCCTCACTGATGCTACATGCACAGGAAGGTGCCACAAACGGTGTGAAAAAATATGCAAATGTGGCAAAGGCAGAGGCACCTCCAAGACCAACTCTTGCAACACTCAAGCTCTCAAATATATGCTCAATACAAAATAAACTGGACTTTATTTAACTCTGTTGGTCTACACAGCAGGAGATAAGGGAGTGCTGTGTGTTTTCCACTGAAACCTACAGTAAACTAACAGCAACATGCTATCAAGTGGACAGAGACACTGACTAGTAAGGCGTGTGTGTATATAAAAAAATAAAAATAAAATGAATAAGTAACATTGCTGTCACTGGTAGACTTCATGTTTTCTAGCATTGACCCTTTTATTTTCCAATGGAGTTTGCAGACTTTTTTTTTTTTCTAGATACCTCTCTATTTTAATGCTAACAATGCCCTTTGTGAATTGTACACCTCTATTAAGAAGAATCAAACTGAAAGCCATAACAGCTTTTTCATTGTAACTGGTAAATTCAACCATGCAAACTTAGACAATTTTCTCAAGATCCTCAACTGGAACAAGGGTGAAACAAAGTATTAGACTTGGTGTACACAACAGGAACCAGTGCATGCATGGCTGTACCCCACCTCCATCTCGGGTATTTAAATCACATCTCTGACGTGCTAATTCCAGCATGCAGACCACTTCTGAAACTCACCAAAACTGTATTTAAAAACAAATCAAACTATTTACAGATATCGTTGCCTCAGCACTACAGAACTGCCTCCAGGACTATCGGACCAAAATCAGACTGGAGCATGCTTATGGATGCAGCCATCTACAGTGAACAGACAGACCTGTAAGCAAACAACTGCAATACCTTCAGCACTACCACATTGAGCGCAGGTTCCCCACAAGGCTGTGTGATCAGCTTCTGAGCAAACTTACAAGTTTAGACATTCAGATGACATTAATGTGGGAAGCTCATTACTAACAATGAAACATCCTACAGAGAGGAAGTGGCACAGCTGGTTAAAAAGTGTGGTGAAAACAACTAAAGTAAAAAAGACAATGGAAGGTTTGACTTACATTTTGTCAATCCCACACTGACCACTTACAGCTTAACTGTATAGAGAGTTTTTGGCAGAGTCTCTGAGCAAACTCGGTTTTATATTTATATTGTCTCTTGTCTTCTGCTGTAACAAGCATGACATTTTATTATTTTTATTAATTATTTTTATTTTATTGTAAGGGGCTGTGCAACACCTCAAACAGCCAGCAGAGGGCAAAAGCAGCACATTTAAAGCAGCCATTCAGGCGAAATTAGTTACCTAGAATTCTCCAGGTTTTTTAATTGATTAGCTGAACCTGCCCGGAAGATTATTTAAATCCAGTCTCAGTCTCTGAGTAAACTCAGCATCAGGACGGGTGTAGCTCAATAACGTTTTTTCACAATACAAGAACCAAATAGCAAAATAATCACAGTGAGATCCTGATTCCTGCTTCCGACCTGGAGTGCAGAGAAGAACCTGGACCGGAGTCTCAGATAATACCTGCTCACATAAACCCCACATCTCATATAATGCAATACAATCTGCAAAATGCTGCGGGTGGTTAAAGTAGATTTAGTGAACACTTCGTGTTTCGAGGAATGAAGGAGAGAAAGCGGTTAAAAAGTAAAACCTACGTCTTTGTTGCCCTCTAGTGGTAACTGCAAGTATAACTGTAATCCTGAGCGTTTCCACATTTAATTACTTTTTTATTCAAAAATCGTTAAAGTACATTTTATCTTTTTATAGTC
>MU557571.1:0-14636 GCA_024362625.1 Silurus asotus | reverse complement strand
CAGTTATTCAGTGTTTAAAACCGTCACATAAAAAAAAAAAATATATCATTTTTTTTGAACACACACACACACACACACACACACACACACACACACTGCGTACTTCTGCTCTCCTACTCCGGCTACACTCGCTTCCCTATTGAAAAAAAAACGGCGCTCGATGCAACCTGTGTGCTGCTGAAAAAAACAGAAAAAAAAGCTCTTATGTGAGAATAGTTGGTGGCTCTTAAAAGAGCCTTTGGTGTGAGAAAGCTGCTGTGCAGCCTCATCTATAAACGTCTGTATGTGAAGGTTTGGTGGCTCTTAAAAGAGCCTTTGGTGTGAGAAAGCTGCCGTGCAGCATCATCAGGGAACGCACGCACATTGGACGAGTTGGTGGCTCTTAAAAGAGCCTTTGTGGTCTGGAGGTTATCGTGGGGGAGATTATTTTCAACTCCTAAACTCGACCGATAGTGCATTGTACAAAATGTATTCAAACAACATATTTCCTTCTACATTTAGGTGCACTCCATCCTGGTCCAATTGCTCGAGACCAATTTCACGATGGTGGATGCATCGCATGCCCAGCTCTCTCATGTACCCGGACATCACGCCGTTTAGCCAGCGGCGTGTTCGTTCCATTCCATATCCGCTGGCAGCGGTCTGGTGCCTCCAGACACGGCGCGGAAGGATGTCCGAGAACATGATTTTGCTGTTCGGGAATAACATGTGGGCTTCGTGGATGTCTGCCTTCATCCGGCACATCAGATCCACCCTGTTAGTACCAGGAAGTCCGATACTGTTCCCACCGAGGTGAATAATTATCACATCTGGGTCAGTGTGAGTCGCGGCTCGTTTCTCGTGGAGAAGCGGCAACAGGTGCTCCCATCTTCTCCCTCCTCTTCCATCCCAGATAATGTCACACTTCAGTCCCAGATTTTTATCCAGTCTGTTTGCTGACAAATAGGATCGGAGTCTCGCTATAATTGAGCTTCCGATGAGCCAGACTCGTGGTCTTCGGTCGTGATTCATGGTGCTAATCTGTCCCTTACAGTACAAACTGAATGTATTTATAGAACGTCCTGTCTGCACCAGCTGAAATCTGATTGGTCCTTCACCGATGTTTTGTCTGTCCTGTCAATCTTTTTTTTTTTTATCTCTTTGAAATCAATGCATTCACTGAATCAGTTTATTTCAAATGTATTATGAACTTTATTTGTAGTCACATAAGCATTTAAAATGGATAATTATTATGTGTGTGTTAAAAAAAATTATACTGTCCATAATCGAGATGCATTTATATAAATATATATATTTATGGAAACGTTCAGTAAAACTCCAGACACCAACGTCTGACTTTTTAACGTTCGCGCTGCAATTCGAATTTCTGTCCGACGCTGTGATTGGACCATTTTGAGGCCTGATCATCGATTGGCTGATTCAATGTCTTCCATCCTCATGGAGACGCGGAGATCTTCAGACAGAATTTTTATTCTGGTGAGTACAGACGTGTTTCTATTAATGAAGAATATTAAGTGGCGCTTGTAATGTAAAGTAGTATTATTATAAATCTGGCATTATCATTTAAGTTCATGTCTTGCATACAGTTTGATAAAATTCTAAAAATGTTTGTTATTTATTGCCTTTTATGTACATTCTGAATTTATGTGCACCATAATTCATCCGGTGAAATTTATATTCATTTATTGTCTTGCATCTAATTTGATAAAGTTTTAAATGTTTGTGATTTATTGACTTTTACCTCAAAATCTGATTTTGTGTTCAGTAATGCTTTCGGTGAAATTTCTATTAACTTGTGTGATCTTTGCTTTCCGTACGATTCGTTAAAAAAAACCCATTACAATTACATATAAAAGTAATGAATTAAAATTCATTTATTTGGGTATTCGGTTTTAATTCTGGATTTGGTTCAGAACGGAGCAGGTGTTAGCTACAGCATATGCTAGCTAGGTAACGAGTTATACGCTTCGTGTGTGGAAAAATGCATTCAAATAACCGATTATAATTATTCTTCATGCAAATATTTGTTAGTTTTTGTGGTAACGGGTTTGGAGAAAAAATGGGTGTATTTTCTACTATTTTCCCCGCGTGTAAAAGCGCGCGTGCACCGAATATATATATTTTTTTTCATTCTATCCAGTCAAAACAATGTCTGGAAGGTTCGGAGGTCAAAGCGTGCTCGTGCCGGTTTGTGCTGTTAATGATTTAGATCAGGGGTGTTAAACTCAGGCCCGCGGGGCAGATTTGGTGTAATTATATTTGGCCCGCGAGATCATATCAAATGTGTATTAGAGCTGGCCCGCCAGGTAATAGCGCATACACCGCTAATACTACAAATCCCAGAATGCTCCGCTAAAACGTCAAATCCCAGAATGCTTTGTTACTGCGTTGGCGCGTCAGTCAAGTCGTTGAACAACTCTGCGCTGAAAGACTCTGCGTACTCAGCGCTGAATTTATCCGGAGATTTACCGACTTTGACGCCCAGAAATGCAGATTTAAACTGCGCAGTAATCCGTTTGTAGTTGAAGTGGAAAGCGCACTAACCAACCTGATTGAACTTCAGTGTAGAGACACGATCAAGTTAAAGTAAAACTCTGTGTGTGCTGCAGATTCCGAGTTTGCCCCGCGACTTCGTCCCAGTTTATAATTTTGGCCCACTGTGAATTAGAGTTTGACACCCCTGATTTAGAATGTGTAGATGTGTATAGTTTCACCTCTAATATCGTTTCTTTCAAAATGAAGTATACGGTATATCAAAATTGCACAAAAAAGTCTGCGCTCTGTCCCATTTATGAATGACCGTGGAGCGTGTGCACTCGCGTAAAGACACACACACACACACACACACACACACACACACACACACACACACACACACACACACAGAAATACACGACATTGGAAAATAGTCAAACATTACAGGTAATTTAACTGTTTTTTTTTTCCTTTTTTTTTTTTTTCCTTTTTCAGATCACTGCTTGCGACTGAGACATTTGAGGTAATTTCCCAATTTAAATCTTCTCAAGGCTCAAATGTCAGCGCTTAAGTTTTGGCCAATTAGTAAAAACTAATCACCTTTTAAGTTTGAACATAAAACTTCATCCTGTTTTGATTAACATAAATTATATCAAGTTAATTTTATTTGATCGTCAGTATCTTTGATTCTGTTTTACATTGATGCCATGATTTGTAACTAATATTTAATTGATCTATTTTGCAGACTCCTCTTGGATAAAGACCCCAGCAGATACTCATCTCAACGAGAAATTCATCGTTTCTTGTTATTAATTTTTATTGCATTTTATTAATTAGGTTTTAGCTATATTTACAGTAGTCTAGATTAGTAGTTTTAGATTTTTCTGTAGGTAAGTTTTAGAGTAGTTATTTAGATTAGGTTAGTATAGTTAGTTAGTAGGTTAGGGTTATTATATATAGTAGGTCATATTACCAGCAGATTGTTTCTGTTGTTGTGACTAATTGTTTTCTGTGAGCTGTTTAGACTTTTTTTTCAGGTTTCATCTACTTGCACCAGAAAGCAACTTTTGAAGTATGTGTCTAAAGTGATTAAATAACATAATAAGTGATCAATAATATTTGTAGAACATATTGTAATGACTGTACATATGATATGACTTTTAAAACAGTTTACCGGTGGAATGTTTTTCAAATAGATAACAGAATTTGTTGATAACAATAAGAACAGAAAAGAACATGTTCACTGTTGTGTTTTCATTTTTTAACAGCCAAGTAAATGCTTGTGCCACCTATACTACAGCGAAAGTTCATCTTGTTATTTCTATCCTTATTGTTTAATCTTTTTTTTTTTATTTTTTTTATTTTTTTATTTAAAAGGATGCCGCGCAAAGGAAAGCGCTCTGAGGCTGCTAAGTGCCGCTGGAGGAAACTGGACCTGGCAGATGTGCAGAGCAGCCCACCAACCATGGTTAAGGTACGAATGAAACATTTTCACATTGGGTTAAAAGGGTACCAGAAATATAATTACATTTAACTGTAATATATTGGAGAAAAAAAATCATGTGTTATCAGAAAGGTGATGCTGAAAGACCACATGGATCAACATTTCCCAGGAACATTGAGGGCAAAAGTGTTTGCTCCCACATCGAACAGGTACGTGTTCACAGCAAATGTATGCCATAAAAAACACCACAAACTGATATTGTTTAAATTTTTCATGATTAACAGTTTAATTGTCTTGGCTGAAATGTAATAAAGTTATAGTTAATAGGTGAAAATACAGTTCGCGTTCAGTTGTTGCATTTGATGCTGTGAGATGCTTTTCTTCTGCCTATTATAGCCATCAACAACAAGAGCTTCGGTAACCAAACAGCATGGAAACCAACTTGTAAAAGATACCCAGTACCACACTGCACAGGTATGTGTGTTTTATAATATGTATACACACACACTGAAATATGTGCGTAAACAATGGCCGTTTTTATTTCATGTAATGTTAAACATCAGTTTTCAGTTTAAGAACAGAGTTTTCACAACATGCTACTAATTTTGCAAGAATTTGCTATCGTACACGTCTGAATCACTTTTGTTTGGTGTTTATGGTATGTTCTCTGTGTTCCCTAAAACTTATTGAAGTAATAATTTTTTAGTCAGAAGCCTAATTTGATTAAATTATACTTGCAGAATGGAGAGGCCAACAGTACCAAGCAGAAACATCTCCAAGAATGTGTCAGTGTGCCCAGGGTCATGTCTGTCCAAGCATCTCATTGCCAGGGTGATGCCAGGTACGACAACTTTTCTCGGAACACTCAGTGTACATGTGTAGCACTGCAGTTTTTGGCCTACCAGAGTGAGGGAACTGATTTTACAACGCAGCATCTTGATAGAGTTCTGGAGGAGGGAGATGCGTTGTATACATGCACTAAAATGCAGCTCATTCATGCGAATAAATTTCAAAATGACCACCTAAATATGGACGAAGTGCCAGAGCGTGTCACAACATGTAATCAGACATACAATGTTGTGAAATCTGAAACAATGTTGGGATGCCTCGGATTCAGTGAGTTCTCTGGAGAATCCTGGTTTAAGACTCTACCTGAAAGACTGAAAGAGTGTCTAGCAATAGATGTCATGCATGCACTCCTTATTGTAAGTCCAGAGTGTATTGCTATCTTTAGAAACTCCTCTGGACAATATGGATTTTTTGATTCACATTCCAGGTCTGCTGAAGGTTTGCCTGTTCCTAATGGAAAGGCAGTTCTGTTAACTTTTAACTGTTTGACTGACATGATTAATAGAATAATGATTGTCTTTCGTGATCGTGGTGATGCTGCCTCATATGAGTTAATGCCTGTGTCATTTCAACCAGAGCAGTGTACTAGCAAAGAGTCTAGTGTAGTACAGAGCAATGTAAAAGCCCAAAAGCCCGAAACTACTGGTCAGATAGGAGCCCAAATGCTTTCAAAAGTAAATAAGGTACGACGTAGAAAAGAAGCCCGGAAAAATGTGACCAAAAGCGAAAAATCAGTCCCAAAACTTAACAAAAGCCAATCTGAAAAAAAACAGTATGATTCTTGTTTGCAGTTTAGACAAAACAAAATTCAAGCTGTAAACAAAAAGTACAAAGAAAATGCTGATTTAAGAAATAGAAAAATAGCAAGCCTTAAACACAAATATAGAAATGATGTCACATTTCAAGAAAAAGTCACTGAATATATGCGCAAAAAGTACAGAACAGATGATGTTTTTCAGAACAAAAAGAAGTTACAGATGGTTAAAAGGTATCATAAACAAGATCTGTACCAGAACACAAAGAGGGAGTATATGGTGGGGAGGTATAATAAAGATATTTCCTTACAAAATAAAATGAAACAGTACATGGCCAGGAGGTATAGAACAAACACAAAGTTTCAAAATAAAATGAAACAGTACATGGTTGAGAGGTATAGAACGGATACAAATTTTCAAAGTAAAATGAAACAGTACATGGCCAGGAGGTATAGAACAAACACAAAGTTTCAAAATAAAGTGAAACAGTACATGGTTGAGAGGTATAGAACGGATACAAATTTTCAAAGTAAAATGAAACAGTACATGGTCGAGAGGTATAGAACGGATACAAATTTTCAAAATAAAATGAAACAGTACATGGTTGAGAGGTATAGAACGGATACAAATTTTAAAGATAAAATGAAACAGTACATGGTTAGGAGGTATAGAACAGACTCTGAGTTCCAGAGTAAAATGAAAGCTTATATGTTCAAAAGATACACTGAGGACTCAGACTTTAGAGCACATCATATACTGCGCTGTACTCTACACAAAAGCAAAACGCATGTAAACAATGTTTTGCCTATTCTTCACAAGTTGAACTGTGCATTTAAAATCAAGCAAAAATACAAAGCGTTCATTTGTGTTAGCCGTTCAGCAGGTCAACTTGATAATGTCATTAAGCCTGTGGTCAACAACATTATGCAGGCTGCCATTGCTGCATTCCGTGTTCAGATTCAACAAGGACCAACCCGTGTCTGCACAGTGTGTAACAGGACCTTGTTCCCGAATCAAGTCAAATCTTGCAACCGAGCAAAGTACATAAAAAACACACACGTTGTACTTTTATGCTTGACTGGCAGATATATTCATGCCTGTGATTATTCTTGCTCAGTCCCTTGTTTGGTTCCTGAAGAGAGACGACAAGAATGGATCTGCCATACTTGTGACAGTTACTTAATGAGAGGACACATGCCTTCAATTGCAGTAGCCAACAAATTAGCACTGGCACCTATCCCCAAAGAACTTTTGGAATTGAATGTACTGGAACGACAGCTCATATCCAAATTTTTGCCCTTTGTAAAAATTGTTGCATTGCCCAAAGGGCAACAAAGAGCTGTTCATGGTGCAGTTGTGTGTGTGCCTTCTGAGGTGGAAGCAATTGCAAACTGTCTGCCAAGACCAAACAATGAATCACAGATACTGCAAGTAAAACTTAAGCGACATCTTAAATTCAAAGGCTATCAACACTTTCACACCGTCAACATGCACAACGTGCTGGCAGCTTTGCATAAACTGAAGGATATCCATTCTGAATACAAAGATGTATCTATCGATGAAGCTGCCCAGTTTGAAATCCATACTGAAGACAAAAAGGAAATACAGGAGCCTGAACAGATCAGTGCTGATGAGTTGAATGAGGAACAGCATGTCAGCACAGAAGAACAGGATGAACTGAGGCCTGGTCTCACTCTCGACACATGTTTGCAACCACCTGATATTGCAAAGGAAATGTTGTCATATGGGGAGGGAATATTCAGCATTGCCCCTGCACAAGGAAACAAGCCTGTTGGATTTTTCTCTGTTCCAAAACTGGAGTCAATGGCATTTCCGATGCAATTTCCTACCGGAGAGAACACGATCGACGAGTCGAGAACGGTTGCCATATCGCCGAGCATGTACTTCAATGCTAGGCTCTTTTGTGTGGACATCCGTTTTGCCAAAGACCAAAGCTACCTTTTCTTTGCGCAGTTTGTCACAGAAACAAACATGGCTAGAAACAGCATGTCTATCCAGTTGCGAAAAGGCAAACCTGTGACTAGAGATGGACGCAGAATTTCCATCAAACTGTTAAAAGATAAACATGAGGTGGAGAGACTTGTGAGCAACAGAGACGCGACAAGATTTATGCAACCCCTCAGAGGTACGCCGGCATACTGGGAGAAAACGCTGAAAGATCTGCAGGCCATGATCAGGCAGTTAGGCGTGCCAACCTTCTTCTGTACTTTCAGTGCAGCTGAAATGCGATGGCCAGAAGTCATAACGGTTATTAAAGCTCAACAGGGTGAGCTGGTTCAGTTTGAGGATCTAGATTGGACAACAAAATGTGAGATTCTCAGAAGCAACCCTGTGACGGTCATGCGCATGTTCGAAAAAAGAGTAGATGCACTACTCAGAGATCTGCTCTTGTCAGATGCTCAACCTATCGGTGAAGTAGTGGACTATTTTTACCGGGTTGAGTACCAGGCTAGAGGAAGCCCACATATTCACTTGCTAGCCTGGGTGAAAGATGCGCCTGTGTTCGAAGACGATCCAGATGACACAGTATGTAAATTCATTGACCGGTACATAACGTGCCAAATGCCTGACCCCAGTACAGACCCTGAACTGCACAAACTTGTGACAGAGGTTCAGATGCACAGCCGAAATCATTCAAAGTCTTGCAAGAAAGGAAACGTGTTATGCAGATTTGGATTTCCCAAACTTCCGATGTCTGACACCTGGATAACACGCCCAAGGCCCCCTCCTCCCAGCGACAAAGAGCATAAAGATAGGACACAAGGAAAGAAACAAGGAAAGGCAAAAAAATTTGAAAAAGTAAAACAAATGATGAAGGAAGCCAAAGAAAAGATGAAGCCTGTGTGGGACGTCCTCAATGACCCCAAAAGCTCATTTGAAAACTTGCCAGAGCTACTAAAAAGGTGCAATTTGAGCATGCAATGTTACATGAAGTACGCTCAGGCACTTTCTACCGGCAATGTGGTTATGTTAAAACGTAGCCCAAAAGAGTGTTGGGTCAACGGATATAACCGGGACTTGCTGAGGGCATGGAATGCTAACATGGACATTCAGTACATCCTTGATCCGTTCTGCTGTGTCCTGTACATCTTGTCCTACATATCCAAGTCTGAACATGAGATGAACGACCTGCTAAAAAGTGTGGTACAAGATGTACGCAAAACCAATGTTAACGAAAAAGATGAGATGAAACAGATAATGCAGGCTTATTCTAAACACAGACAAGTAAGCGCCCAGGAGTCTGTGGCACGCACGTGCAGCTTACCTCTGAAGAAGTGTTCACGTGCTGTCGTGTTCATACAAACGGATGACGATGCATTGAAAATGAGTCTTCCCCTTAGTTCACTCAATCACAAAAACCCAGATTCTGAGGACGTGTGGATGTCAGGAATCGTGGAGAAGTACAGAGCAAGGCCCGAAACACCGCACTTTGAAAAATTGTGTCTTGCCGATTTTGCCTCAAGATACCGCATCGTCTATGGCCGTCAAGCTAAAGGGCAAAACGTTCACCCCCTGCTGAACAACATGGGGTACGTTCAGCAAAGAACTGTCGGCAAGCCTGCAATTAT
The DNA here is from genome assembly GCA_024362625.1 of Silurus asotus. Taxonomy (NCBI): domain Eukaryota; kingdom Metazoa; phylum Chordata; class Actinopteri; order Siluriformes; family Siluridae; genus Silurus; species Silurus asotus. The sequence goes on along the minus strand of MU557571.1, from coordinate 5,523 downwards.
TAGGTACGCCCGCTTCTCTAAAGAAAAGCATCCCGAGAAGTATTATGGCAGATTGCTGAAGTTGTATGTTCCTCATCGCTCTGATACACAGCTCAAGCAACCAGCTTATCCTACATATGAGCTGTTTTACCACAATGCCCTCATAGATGTCCGACAACCCCGGCTACTTGTGCCAGTGTGCAAAGTTGTAGTAGAGAACCAGAAAAGGTATGAAAAGCACACTGCTCAGTTGGACCAAGCTTTTGAACTTTTACAGGAGCAGGGGATGTTTGAGAATGCGTGGACAGCGTTCGCCCCCGAAATGGAAGCTGAACGTTTGGAGTGCCTCATGGAAAAGATCGACGAAGAGCCCGAACAGATGAACGAGAAAGACGATGTTCCAGAGTACCAGCTTGTTCGTGAAGATGGTGACGGACTTGTCCCAAAAATCGAGGCACCACAGTTGAGTGTGGACTACGTACAACAGCTTTATCGAAGCTTGAACCAGGCACAGGCATCAGTGTTCTACACCGTCCGTCAATGGTGCCTGAAGCGCGTGTGGGGTCAGAATCCTGAGCAGTTTTTCTATTTTGTGTCAGGTGGTGCGGGATGTGGAAAATCGCACGTAATTAAGTGCATATACGCGGAAGCCACCAAGATCCTACGCCAACTACCACGATTTCGAGAGCAAGGTGACATGTCTTCGCCAACAGTGCTATTGACTGCGTTTACCGGAACAGCAGCTTTTAATATCTCTGGTAAAACTTTGCACTCCATTTTAAAACTGCCCAGGAGATTAAGCCCACCGTATCAAGCGCTAGGAAACTCACTGGATGATGTTAGAGCGGTGCTGTCAAACACAGAGATTCTAATAATTGACGAAGTGTCCATGGTTTCGAAGGATCTGTTTGCGTACGTCAACTGGAGGTTCCAACAGATCAAAGGCAGCAAAAAACCTTTTGGTGGAATCTCTGTTCTAGCGGTTGGAGATTTTTACCAACTCCCACCTTTAAGTAAATCAAAGCCTCTGTGTGTGTATGAAGGTGGTGTGCCTGACAACTGGAAAGACTATTTTCAAATAGTCACCCTCACAGAAATCATGCGTCAAAAGGAAGATCTCGCTTTTGCACAGCTACTGAACAGAATCCGTGTGAAGCCAAAGCACGAGGTTCTCAGTAAAGAGGACAGGGCTTTGCTTGCTCCGTGTTTGACAAAGCCCATAGATTGTCCACACAAAACACTGCACATTTTTGCTACCAACAAAGAAGTGCAAAAACACAACACTGCCATTGTAAATGCACTGCATCCTGACATCGTAAATGTGGAAGCTGAAGACTTTAGAAAAGACCCACGAACAGGAGAGATGAAAAAGCAGAGTAAACCTGTAAAAGGCAAAAAACAGGATTTACCTGATGTCATCCAAGTGGCAGCTGGAGTACGTGTAATGGTAATGAGAAATCTGGACGTGGAGGACGGACTCGCTAATGGCAGTTTTGGAACAATTGCCAAAATTGTCAGTGAAACAAAAGATGGTGTGATGGCAGTAAAGATGATCGGACTTGAAATGGACAATCCCAGTGCTGGTCAGAAACACCGCAAGAGGCTGGACGGTGAGCAGGATAATCTCGTTTATGTAGAGCGCTTCGAAGAAAGAATCAGCAAAGGAGTGGTCAGACAGCAATTCCCGGTAAAGTTAGCTTATGCCTGCACTGCTCACAAAGTTCAGGGGATGACGATGCAGTCTGCCGTTGTGTCGTTAAAGCGTTTTTTTGAACCAGGAATGGCCTATGTTGCTCTTAGCAGAACAACTTCACTTGATGGACTGCATATAACAGACTTTGATGAAAAGAAAATATATGCAGATCCAAAAATAACTGCTTCACTTCAAGGCATGAAAACGCTCTCATTCAGTGGTGTTATGCCACTTTTAGAGCATGTCCAGCTCACAACACACGACCAGAGTATTAAAATAGTCCATCACAATGTACAAGGACTGCCATCTCACATCGAGGATGTCCGATCACACCACGAAATGTTTCTTGCCGATATTCTATGCATAACGGAAAGTCACTTGTCTGGCTCATTAATTCCTCCATTTCTACAGCTGAATGGTTACACTATGTTTACCCGCAGCAGACACGTCTCCTACACAACACATACGGAAATGGCAAAAAAAGAAAGGGGTGGTGGAGTTGCTATGTACTGTAAAGAAATTATTCAAGCCCAGGCCAGACAGTACATACATAATGTGACTGATCTTGAGTTCCTCCTTATCAAGATCGATGCTCCAGTAACAGCGACAGTTGTGACTGTATACCGTCCACCAAACTACAATTTATCTCACTTCTTGCCAAATCTTCAAAGTTTGCTTGAAGCTATTGAGATAATGAACCGCTGGCCAGTCATTGTCTGTGGAGACTTTAATGAGGATCTACTGATAAGTACTGGAAAGAAACCGATACTGGAGCTATTTAAATCCAAAGGTTATGTACAAGTGATATCAGCTGCCACTACAGACAACTGCACACTCCTTGATCATATTTACATATCACCATCCAATGTCTGTGCTGAATCAGGAGTGTTGCAAACGTACTTCAGCTACCACAATGCAGTGTATTGTGTTTTGCACTTATAATCTTTTTAAAAACTTTGTTGGTTATATTGTTGATTCCATTGAGAGTTGTTTGGTCTGTGCGCTACTAAGCGGGCTTTTTCAAGCTAGTAGTGTCAGGCCTTTAATTTATTTATTCCTCTAAAATGCACTTTTGGTCTGTGCCCTACTAAGCGGGCTTTTTCAAGCTAGTAGTGTCAGGCCTTTAATTAATTTATTCCTCTAAAATGCACTTTTGGTCTTTGCGCTACTAAGCGGGCTTTTTCAAGCTAGTAGTGTCAGGCCTTTAATTAATTTATTCCTCTAAAATGCACTTTTGGTCTTTGCGCTACTAAGCGGGCTTTTTCAAGCTAGTAGTGTCAGGCCTTTAATAAATTCCTCCACAATGCACTTTTGGTCTTTGCGCTACTAAGCGGGCTTTTTCAAGCTAGTAGTGTCAGGCCTTTAATTAATTTATTCCTCCAAAATGCACTTTTGGTCTGTGCGCTACTAAGCGGGCTTTTTCAAGCTAGTAGTGTCAGGCCTTTAATTTATATCTCTACCATGTACTTTTGGTCTGTGCGCTACTAAGCGGGCTTTTTCAAGCTAGTAGTGTCAGGCCTTTAATTAATTTATTCCTCTAAAATGCACTTTTGGTCTGTGCACTACTAAGCGGGCTTTTTCAAGCTAGTAGTGTCAGGCCTTTAATTTATATCTCTAAAATGCACTTTTGGTCTGTGCGCTACTAAGCGGGCTTTTTCAAGCTAGTAGTGTCAGGCGTTTAGTTTTTACAAATCTTTCACATACACTCCATGTATTTATATAAACTTAATATTTTTCGATATTGAAATACAGTGGGCTTCCCATTAGTGTTATTGGGCTTTATTGAATTAATATAATCATGACTGGACTTGTATATATTATTTTACAGTTGTTTGGTCTGCTTCAAGCTAGTAGTATCAGGCCTTTAGCAACCTATGACACTATTTAATTATGTGAATCAATGTATGTATTTCATTTCACTTTAATGTTAACATTTTGTTTGGTCTGTGCACTGCTAAGCGGGCTTTTTCAAGCTAGTAGTGTCAGCCATTTAGCTTTTATTACCAATCTATTACACTTTATTGAATTATGTGAATCAATGTATGTATTTAATTTCAATTTGATGTTAACATTTTGTTTGGTCTGTGCACTGCTAAGCGGGCTTTTTCAAGCTAGTAGTGTCAGGCCTTTATTTTATTTTTTTATACTTTTACAATTAACTTTTGGTCTGTGCACTGCTAAGCGGGCTTTTTCAAGCTAGTAGTGTCAGCCATTTAGCTTTTATTACCAATCTATTACACTTTATTGAATTATGTGAATCAATGTATGTATTTAATTTCAATTTGATGTTAACATTTTGTTTGGTCTGTGCGCTGCTAAGCGGGCTTTTTCAAGCTAGTAGTGTCAGGCCTTTATTTTTTGACAAATCTATGACATGTCAGTCTGTCAATGTACATGTAACATGAGATAGGAATTATAGGATCTCCACAAGCAGCACAGCTAGGAAAAGCGAAAGAATGTACAGACAAGATAGACAGTCGGTTCGGTGAAAGTCTTCCAGGCAGATGCAGGCAGGGACTGCAGTGAGAGTAGTCCAGCTGTTCCACATAAGAGACAGTGACCACAGCAGCAGTGAGTACAGCAGACCAATTAACACTGAGAAGGGATCAAGTGAGGGTTCTGTATTTGTATATTTAGTAGAGCAGTTTAGAAGTAGTGTTTATATATATTTATACACATGCCACTGATAGATAGATTTTCCCATGTCTGTCATTTCTGTTAGCTTCAGGATAATAGCATAGTGATGTTGGTTGAATGATTCATGGCATAGCTAAAATACTGTAAATACAAAATAACTTTTGTGATGTTATATGTATTAAAGTAAGTATTTGTTTATTCTGACTGACTGGAATGTGTACATTGGTATTGACTGTTATTGTTTTGGCAGCAGAAGGGAAGAAGACCAGCGTACTGAGTTGAAGATTTTGACTGCAGCCAGGACACCAGCAAAGAAACAGCAAACAAGATGGGCAAGATCTGGTGAGTAATGTTAAAGTCAAGAAGCTTTTATTCTCATTTCAAGCATATATATATATATATATATATATATATATATATAGCTGATAATATGTGATTTTTAAACACATAAACCATAGTGTAGGATGACCAGAAGACCAGTTGCAGACCGTTGTGCGGACACAAAGATGCAAGATGATGGTTAAGTTCAGGTTTTTTTCTGTATGTTTGGTTTATTTACGGTAATGGACATGGTCACCCTGCAGCTCTACAGAAATGAAGAATGAAATCCCTGATGAGCACTCGGGGCTACTGTGATGTCTTGTTAATAAAATAGGAAGAAAGGTTATCTGTATGTCTTTTGCTTGGGAATTGGAACTAACTGTAAAATGTTTCATTTAAATTTTAAGTACTATTTTAATAAGCAATTAACAATTAAAAAATATTGTATTATTTTCAACAGATGGATGACAAGCTTAGAGTGGTCCAGTAGATATCATTGTGGCAGATGGAAACACACTGTCTAAAGCTAAGTGTCTCTACATTGTTAGTGCAGTTGCAGTAAACCTTAAGCTAATACTAGATGAAAAGGACTCGGGCTGATGCATGTTTGTGTGTGTGTTTACAGAGTATTCCAGAGTTTGGTGAGGACTATGAGGTCTGTGTTGAAGACACCTACACTGAGTGAAGAACAGCCTCCACTTCTGTCACCAGTGGCTTTGATGAAGATCATAATTCAGATGGCATCGATTTTGTTGAGTTTGGTTTTATTAGTGTCTATGTAATAAGTATCAGAACATTTTAAAGAAAAGTTAAATAGAAAATAGATTTAGTGAAGAAGATTAATATATTTTGAGCATAAACATGTGCTTCACATTTTAAAATATCTGCAATGT
>MU557532.1:0-16113 GCA_024362625.1 Silurus asotus | reverse complement strand
CGATAAACCATAAAATCAATAACCAACTCGTCTATCCCTGTTCAAACAGATCCCGGACAAGCCCCCACTTGTTACTTTCCCACCTTGGCTAGGCCTAGGGGAGTGTGGAACAATAACCAGTTAGATGTTACAGGCCGTTTGAACAAAAAGCAGGACCAGAGTTTAGAGTAGGGTCTACTCTAGGCTGTATTTTGGGAAGCTTAACCTAACTAACAGACAGGAACAGACTAGCTGACTACTGTAGGCTAACTACAAAAAAATACAGTGAGTGGCACTTGCCCTAAACAATAGACAGTGGGTGTCTAAACAATAGAAAAACCTACGTGGTGGAATGTAGGTGCGCGCACATTCTTACCTGTTCCTAAACCAGGTGAGCTAGGATAACGCAAACAACTAGCAAACAACTAGCAAACAACTAGCAAACAACTAGCAAACAACAGGCTCTCTCCTTCTTCCCCCCCCTTACGGGGACTTCCGGAGCTGCTTTTAAATGGAGGGCTCCGCCTCCTCTGGTCAGCTCTTGCTCATTATTGGTCCTTTTTCTCCCCAGGCCTCCAATTCCAATTACCCGGTAGCTCCACCTATAGCCAATAAAGTGCTGAAGAAAAGGGGGGGAGGGGGAGAGCAGTAGAAAAAAAAAAAATAGCAGACACGTAACACTCAGTTATTAATGTTACACAACTCAGGTGACTCTCAGTGTCAGTCCCAAGCCCGGATAAATGTGGAGTTTTGTGTTATGAAGGACATCCAGCGTAAAACATGTACCAAATCAAATATACGGATCAGGAATCAGAATTTCATACCGGATCGGTCGAGAATCCAGGAATCATTAACAACAGGGTACTGGTGTAAATCGTGCTGCTGCTGGCTGAAGGAGGAGAAGGAGAGGAGGAAGACGTCTACAGAGACAGCAGGGAAAGGAGAAGTGGAGGAGAAGTGTAGGAGAGTGGAGGTTCAGGTTGGTACTTTAAATGTTGGTACTATGACCGGTCAATGGAGAGAGGGAGCTGATATGATGGAGAGGAGAAAGGTAGATATGCTGTGTGTTCAGGAGAACAAGTGAAAAGGGTGTAAGACCAGGAACATTGGAGGTGTTGAAGCTGGAAGTTGAAAGGATGATGATAAATGTCATCTGTGCCTATGCTCCACAAGTGGGTTTTGAGATGGAGGAGAAGGAAAAACTCTGGAGTGAATTAGATGAAGTGGTAGAAGGTGTACCTAGGAAGGAACGATTGGTGATTGGGGCAGACTTTAATGGTCATGTAGGTGAAGGGAACAGAGGTGACAAGGAGGTGATGGTAGGTATGGTTTTAAGGAGAGGAATGTGGAAGGGCAGATGGTGGAAGATTTTGCTAAAAGGATGGAAATGGCAGTGGTGAACACGTATTTTAAGAAGAAGGAGGATCATAAAGTGACGTATAAGAGTGGAGGAAGGTGCACACAAGTGGATTATGTTCTATGTAGGAGATGTAACCTGAAGGAGATTGGAGACTGTAAGGTGTTGTCAGGGGACAGTTTAGCTAGACAGCATCGGATGGTGGTCTGTAGGATGGTTTTGGAGGTAAAGAAGAAGAGAAGGAGAGTAAGGACTGAAAGAAGAATAAGATGGTGGAAACTGAAGGATGAAGACTGTAGTGTGAAGTTCAGGGAAGAGGGCAGACAGGGGCTCAGTGATGGTGAAGAGGTGCTGGATGATTGTGGAACTACTGCAGGAGTGATGAGGGAGGCAGCTAGAAAGGTTCTTGGTGTGACATCTGGAAATAGAAAGGAAGACAAAGAGATGTGGTGGAATGAGGAAGTGCAGGAGAGCAGAAGGAGAAAGAGGTTGGAGAAACAGAATTGGGATCGACAGAGTGATGAGAAAAGTAGGCAGGAGAACAAGGAGATGCGGCAGCAGGTGAAGAAGGATGTGGCGAAAGCCAAGGAAAAGGCATATGAGGAGCTGTAGGAGAAGTTGTATACTGAGGAAGGAAAAAAGGAGAGGAACCAAGCTGGAACGGATGCAATAAAGGATTGAGATGGAAATGTGTTGACTAGTGAGGAGAGTGTGTTGAGAAGATGGAGGGAGTATTTTGAGCAGCTGATGAACGAGAAAAATGAGAGAGAGAGAAGGTTGGATGGTGTGGAGATGTGAAGCAGGATGTAGATAGGATTAGTAAGGAGGAAGTGAGAGCAGCGATTAAGAGGATGAAGAGTGGAAAGTTGGTTGGACCAGATGACATACCGGTAGAAGCGTGGAGATGTTTAGGAGAGATGCAGTGGAGTTTTTAACAAGATTGTTTAACAAGATTTTGGAAGGTGAGAAAAAGCCTGAGGAATGGAGAAGTGTGCTGGTACTGATCTTTACGAATAAGGAAGATGTGGAGGTACGTGCTGGAGAGAAGGGGAATGAAAGTCAGTAGGAGTAAGACAGAGTACATGTGTGTGAATGAGAGGGAGGGCAGTGGAGGGGTGCGGCTGCAGGGAGAATAGGTGGACAACGTGGAGGAGTTCAGGTACCTGGGTTCAACAGTGCAGAGTAATGGAGAGTGTGTTAGAGAAGTGAAGAAAAGAGTGCAGGCAGGGTGGAGTGGGTGGAGAAGAGTGATAGCAGAAGTGATTAGTGATAGAAGAGTATCTGTGAGAGTGAAAGGGAAAGTTTATAGGACTGTGGTCCCAAATAAAATGTTATTTGTCACATACAGGGTATGACTTGCAGTAAAATGCTTTTTATGATGGTCCGGCATGAGGGAATAGGATGGGAAGAAAAATTAACCAAGAAAAAGAAGGCAGATAAATAAAGAGTATAAACTCTATAACATATATAAAGATACAGCATATATGAGTAAAAAAAAGTGTATATACAGGATGCTTATAACAGTAAACAGTAATAGTAAAAATTTAAGGTGGTTGATTTGATTGTCCTTAAAGTGACCGTGTGGAAATGGTGTGGTATAAAGAGACACTGTGCAGGATGGTGTGGTATAAAGTGACACTGTGCAGGATGGTGTGGTATAAAGTGACTGTGTGCGGTATGGTGTGGCATAAAGTGTCCGTGTGTGGTTTGGTGTGGTATAAATCGACCGTGTGCGGTATGGTGTGGTATAAAGTGTCTGTGTACGGTATGGTGTGGTATAAATCGACCGTGTGCGGTATGGTGTGGGATAAAGTGTCTGTGTACGGTATGGTGTGGTATAAATTGGCCGTGTGTGGTATGGTGTGGTATAAAGTGCCCGTGTGCAGGATAGTGTGGTATAAAGTGACTGTGTGGTATAAAGTGTCCGTGTGCAACATGGCGTGGTATAAAGTGACTGTGTGTGGTATGGTGTAGTATAAAGTGACTGTGTGTGGTATGGTGTAGTAAAAAGTGACTGTGTGTGGTATGGTGTAGTATAAAATGCCCGTGTTTAGGATGGTTTGGTATAAAGTGACACTGTGCAGGATGGTGTGGTATAAAGTTACTGTGAGCGGTATGCGGTAGTACAAAAGTGTCCATGTGCGGTATTGTGTGTTATAAAGTGACTGTGTGCGGTATGGTGTGGTTTATATGTTATTATTAATAATTAATGACATTTCAATTTAATTCATTTTTATTTGTATATCGCTTTTAACAATGAACATTGTCTCAAAGCAGCTTTACACAGATAATGTGGTGATTAAATATAAATATGTTCTTTGTAAGTATGTTTGTCCCTGATGAGCAACTGTGGCAAGGAAAAACTCCCCGAGATGGCATAAGGAAGAAACCTTGAGAGGAACCAGACTCAAGAGGGAACCCATCCTCATCTGGGTTGCACCAAGTGTCCATTTGAAGCAGATATACAATGCTGCTGGGTGCAGTGATGATGCTCAAAAGCAAACTGCACTCCCGAGTCAGTGCAGCAGACCGCCGACACCAACTACAGTCCAATCCGTCCTCAAAGCACACGTTCTACTCCGGAATTACATGGAACCACCCAAGGTGTTGAGGAAAGACCGTCCCAAGCTGCACAGAAGTGTGAAGATCCGCGGAGGGGAGAGGGGCAGGAACAGTGGTCACTGGAGCCTCAGGAGCATGTTTAACTCGACCGAGAGAGAGAGAGAGAGAGAGAGAGAGAGAGACAGACAGAGAGAGAGAGAGAGAGAGAATCTAGGATTCTGCTTGTTATTTTCTATGAGGGTGGAGAAATATGCTGATCTTGCAAAACTAAGAGATTTTCTATAATTTAAGAGGCTCTCCTTCCATGCTGTTTGAAATACTGTTAATTTTGTGTGATCTGTTTTAAGGCGCGTGTATGATCAGTATACCACTGTGCTAATTTTTTCTCCCTGATCATTTTGGTCTTCAGGGGAGCTACATCATCTAGAGTGTTACGTAACGCTGTTTCTAGATGTTCAGTGGCCCAGTCGAGCTCTGCGGGGTCTGAAGGAGATCTATCTAATATCGTAATTTCCGGAAGATTATTAATAAAACCCGCTGCTGTAGCTGACGTGAAAGTACGCTTAACACGGTAACGTGGTGAGGTGGAAATGCAATGATTTAGGCAAATTTTAAACGAGATTGGATAATGGTCTGAAATAGCTGGAATTATGACTAATTTCTATGTTTAATCCAAATGTTAATAACAAATTTAACAAAAATGTTAAAATTGAGAGTGTGTCTCCACTATGAGTGGGTCCTTTAACATTCTGATTAATTCCTACTGAATCTAGAATGGACACAACTGCTGCTCTTAAGGATTCTTCCTGATTATCAAAATGAATATTAAAGTCACCAACAATTAATGATTTGTGTAAAGAAGGAGCTAAATTTGTAATGAAATCTGCAAATTCTATGAGAAAAACAGAGTCGGGCCCCTGGGGGTCTATAAATAATAATTAATGGAATTGACTGACTGGATCTGCTTTCAGACACTGAATATTTTATGTTGGTGTAAAGAACTTCACATTTTTTACATTTGCGTTTAGTCTTTTGTGTGACGTTTAAATTATTATTATAAATAGCTGTGACTCCGCCTCCTCTGGCATTTAGACGGGGTTGGTGTATGTAACTATATCCAGGAGGACTCGCCTCATTTAATGCTACATATTGATTCAGTTTAATCCACGTTTCTGTCAAACACATTATATTAAACTCCTGGTCGGTAATAATTTTGTTTATAGTCAGCGCTTTTGACGTGAGAGATCTAATATTCAACAATCCTATTTTTAGATCAGAGGTGCTGCTGTGCGTTCAGTCCTATTTAATTTAATCAGGTTACTAAAACAGACTTTCTGATAATTCCTATATTTTGGTTTTGCTCGGGGGACAGACACAGTCTCAATATGGTGGATCCTGAGTGACGACTCTGTGCAGCTAGCAGACGGTCGGTTTAGCCTGTCTGTCTGCTCCCTGGCCTTGGCTCTAGACAGTCACTTGTTAACTAGTGCGGTTCTGAGACTATGACCTATACTACAAGAAATGAGAGCAGCACCTTCCCAGGTGGGATGGACACTGTCCCGCCCTAACAGGCCAGCCTTGCCCTCAAAAATGCTCCAATTATTAATGAAGCCCACATTATTTTTGGAGCACCACTCGGACATCCAGCAGTTCAGCGACCATAACCTGCTGTAGGCTACATCGCCACGTCGCATTGGGATGGGGCCAGAGCATGTTACTGCATCGGACATTGCCTTCGCTAATTTACACACCTCTATAACATTACTCTTAGTAACCTCTGACTGTCGAAGGCGTATATCATTAGCTCCTGTGTGAAAAACTATCTTAGAGAACCTGTGCTTTCCTAAGAATCTAAGCTGACCTGCTATGTCCGGCGCCCTGGCTCCCGGTATACACATAACCTGTGCTGCTGGTGCCCCTAAAGGTCTAGCTAATTTCACGTGCCTCAGAATGGAGTCTCCTAAAACCAGAGCTCTTTCAGGTTTCTCAGCGGGTGCTTCACTGAGGAGAGCAAACCTGTTGGACACGCGAAGCGGAGAGGAATGGTGCTCCCGTGGGCGAGCCTTAGCGTTAGCTTTGGCTTTGCGAGTATGCCGCCGAGTCGTCACCCATTCGCCCCGCTGCGAGGGCTCTAATGCCGGAGTCGGGGGAATAGTACCTTCACCTAGGGCATCCAGACTTTCCCCTGCAGAACTTGGACTGCTCTCACACTCACTACTTCTCTCTAGACTCTGGATGCGCTCCTCTAATGCTAAGATCTCCGTCAAAGAGCAAACTAGCTTACACTTCTCACAGATAAAATTATCGTTAACAACGGAGAGAGACTGACTAAACATGTCACACTGGATGTTCGCCATAATACAGAAATTACGTACCTTAATTTGATTACTGTAGTGCGTGTTCGTGGTTCTGGTGAATGTCCTTCAATCACTGCTTTCAAACCCTCAGACACGGAAAAAAGCGCAAAAATAGTCGAGACGGAGCCAACAGAAAGTGAAGGATGCAGGAGATCAACACGATATTTTGATATTTTAAACCGAGAAAAGCGAGAAAAAGCGAACTGTAAAAAATTTTAACCGCCGATACAAACACAATTCCCGGTGAACAGTTCAACAACTATAATATCTCTAATATCTCTATCAGTGTCAAACTCAACTGCACATGGAGCCAAAACTCAAAACACACTTTAGGTCACAGGCAGAACAGAAGAAACATTTATTAAACTCACTAAAACAATGTTTTTTTTATCATAAATATAAATAAAAACAGGCAGGAATATTATTCCAGAATAAATAAACTTAAACTTTAAATAACTTAAAATATTTTGCTCTCTATAAAAATATCTCCTGTTAAACACCAGACGTGTCACAGCTTCATCATGCAGATCTTCAGAAACTCTCCCTCAGTAAATAACCTGCTGATGAGACTGATTTCTCCTCTGTTTTCACACCAGCTTCACTTTGTGATTCTGCTTTGCTGAAATGTCAGATTCTTCTACTCTCTTCTACTTTCTGTATCTTCTGCTCTGCATTCAGGTTCTTCAGCTTCTCCTGATGTTTTGTCTCGTAGTTCCGTCTCAGATTCACACACACACACACACACACACACACACACACACACACACACACACACACACACACACACGTGTGTTTACCGCCAGTGTCAGTAAACATCTACTCAGAGTCAACTTTTCTCTTCACCACTGTGAGGCGCTGTTTCACAATAACTGTACAATAGAGTTCAATGCATCAACAGAAGCTCCACTTGATTGACGATGGAATGTTCTCAGGTAGTCTAGTGTTCGGTAAGACAGCTGAAGCGCTGCATTATGGGATCTGTAGTTTGTGTTTATTAGCACTTAATCTCGCCGGGACATTAATAACAATAACAGATCTTTATAAAATCATCCCGCGGGACAGATATAATTGTACATCGGGTCGGATGTGACACAGAGTTTCACAACCCTGATCTTTGTGAAGACACTGATCATGTTAATAATTTCTCACAATAATTATCAACAATCATTTAACAAGGTAGAAAACAGATATCTTTTAGAAAAGTCTCACGGGAGACTCATGTGGTCCTTGTGGGGGACCTGGTGCACCACGTTGGTGACCCCTGGTTTAGAGACAGTGGCATTGAGTAAAAGACAGGAGGTGGAGCTGGAGGTAGCAGAGCTGAAGATGATGAGATGTTCGTTGGGAGTGACGACAATGGACAGGATTAGAAATGAGTTTATTAGAGGGACAGCGCATGTAGAACGTTTTGGAGACAAGGTGAGGGAGGTGAGATTGAGATGGTTTGGACATGTGCAGAGGAGGGACATGGGGTATATCAGTAGGAGAATGCTGAGGATGGAGACATCAGGAAGGAGAAAAAGAGGAAGAACAAGGAGGAGATTTATGGATGTGGTGACATGCAGGTAGTTGGTGTGAAAGAGGCAGATGTAGAGGACAGGGGGGGTATGGAGACGGATGATCTGCTGTGGAGACATCCAATGGGAGAATCCGAAAGAAGAGGGAGAACTTTGTAGTTGATGGTCTGTTATAATGACACTGCTGTCTACAGAGTTATTTATAAAATAGTCTGGATGTATTGATGGTGTGCATGTGAGTGCAGTGCTTTTATTTCCTGTTCATTTTGCTGCAGTTCAGAATAAAAATCTAGGATTCTGCTTGTTATTTTCTATGAGGGAGGAGAAATATGCTGATCAGCAGCACTAAGAGATTTTCTAGAACTCAGGAGATTCTGCTTTCATGCTGTTTTAAATACTGTTCATTTTGTTTGTCATTTGTATCCCGGGTCTCGACCGATCCGGTATAAAATTCCGATTTGTGATCCGCATATTTGATTTGGCACATTTTACACTGGATGTCCTTCATAACAAAACTCTCCACATTTATCTGGGCTTGGGACCGGCACTAAGAGTCACCTGACTTGTGTAACACTAATGACTGGGTTGGTATTGATTTTCCTTCATTTGTACCCAAACCTGAGTAGATCTGTGGAGTCCAAACTCCTCCACATGGTTTTTGATCTACTTCCAGCCTAATGAGATCCTCCAAAACCTCCTTTGATTGTGCTGTGATAGACTTCCATTAATATGTAGATCAGACTGCACCAGTTAGTAAAACATCTGACTCTAATTCCAGCTTAAGATGAACTGCTGGTCCTAAAGTTTCACCATCTTTTGCCAATGACAGAAATCTCATTTTGGGTCATTTTCCTCATGAAGTATAATATTATCCATTTTTTGTTGAATCTCTGAAGAAATAGAAAATGATAAAGGGTTCATGAAGGTCAAGCCCCACTGCAGGTATTGTACACCAGAACCGAGAGATATATGGACTGGAACTGAATCAAGTGTTTTGCATTTAAAAAATAATTGATGTACGTAGTTTTGTCTTAAACTGTTCATTACAAAGTTCAAGTTTGGGTTTTATTTCTATTGCACTTTTCACCATGGACATTGTCTCAAAGCAGCTGTACAGAATTTAAGAATGATGGTGAATGATTTTTTTTGGTATTTATCCCTGATGATGAAGCCTGGGGTGACTTGGGGTGGTGAGGAAAACTCCCTTAGATGGTATGAGGAAGAAAACTTAAGAGGAACCAGACTCACCTGGGTGGCACCGAATGTCAATTTATTACAGCGAAATGATGTAATAACATTTGCGTGATATCAAAAGTGTGATTATAAATCTACACTGGATAAAGGAATGATATACAGTTCACACGTGGATCTGGAAAACTCTGTCAGCAAAATATCTTTTAGAATTGTAAATACATTTTGAGTCATTTAAAATACAAGATGGTCCCCAAGTTACGATGGGTCAACTAACGATTTAAAAATTTTACGATGACAATAGACATGCGACAGAATGCGGCAGGTAAAAATAATAGCGTATGCCCCGCCCTAAACTCGTTAACCAGCAGGTGTCCAAGCACCTGCTGCCACATACACATATACTGTATAGTGTATACATTATTGTAGTGGAAAGTGCTCGGTTTTGCTAAATGATGTTGTGTAATATGTGAAATCATTAACAGGTTACAGTATTCTACGATTATAGACAGTATACTTAGGATATTTTTTATTTGCTGATCACCAATCTTTAAGACTCCTGGGTTTTCCAGGCAAAGTCTCTACACAATATTTTTAAGTTAGGGTGTGGTCATCAGAACACATGTCTATCGTTAGTTTATATAGAGGTACACAAATATTCACCAGAATTTATTTTAATTTTCTGTATGACTATGCACTCGTATTTGCCCTGGAGTTGAAGCTTGCACTGCCTTTGGAGCTTTTATCTGTTTATGTAAAGACATTAATCTACACTTTACACCACTTTGCCCTCCAGATGCCCTGAGTGCAGACCTGCTGCATTATTTGTTCGACCTTCAGCCTCCACAATGTAATAACAGAGTGATCGCTGTACTGCAAATGTTCCTAAAAGAGGAGAAACATTGACATAGATACATTAGTCATGAAGGTTAAACAGTCGAAAGAAGGTTACGGTTCAAGCTGCAGGAAACAGGAAAAACGAGGCAAACCAAACAGATTTCTATGCAAATTTGTAAAAGAACCGGAATGACAGAAGCAACCTAACAAGGTGCAGGAGTAAAGTTTCTGAAAAAAAGACAAATTAAATGTTACATACATACACAGTTTAATACACTATTAAACCCTAAACACTAAACCAGTAGATATTGTTTGTGTGTTGGTGTGTGTGAGATCAAAACTCTGGTGATTGTGAGAGACCTGCCACAGCCACAGTTTCTGTAAATTGTATTCTCTGAATCATCCATGTTTGATGTGTGAAGTGATTCATTCAAGCGATTCATTTCTAGATCTAGATATCAAGATCTTATGATCTCTATGAACCTTTTATCATCTGACCTGTCAGCAACTCGCTCATGGCAGGTCTGACCGCCTCTGAAAGACATTTAACCTCAGCAAGTGATCCAGATTCAGCATCAGAATCAACTTTATTACTAAGTATCATGGGTTGCATAGGGCTGAGTTCTTCTGGAGATCTATCACATCTCCCTGGTTTTAAATGGATTAAGCTAGAGGTGCAGCTGTTGAAATGCAGCCAGAGACTGTGGTGAAGGAAAAACTCCCTAAGATGCAGAAGGAAGAAACCTTGAGAGGAACCAGACTCAAGAGGGAACCTCATCCTCATCTGGGTTCCACCGAATGTCCATATATTACAGATAAACGATGTTGAGGTACAGTGATGGAGTCTTCATTATTTGAGGTACCAACAAATAGCCTGCACCTTTTGATCGAAGTAGGCGTGGAGGATCATCCTGGTAGTATATAAGTGCTTTATACGTCAGTAGTAGTATTTTATATTTAGATAGATTTCTCAGCACTTATCTCACCCTGCACGCCACCACTGTTGAAATGGTTTATCCATCTCTCTACAACGCAGACGCTTCTTTCTAATTCTTTTTTCCTAATAAAGTTTTAGTTTGATGATAAACAAGCAGTTTTCACAGAGGAGCAGAAATGTGTTTGTCGCCTTCCTTGGATTTTGTGCTTTCTCCTCCTCATGGCTGGGCTTCTGCTCTGATCTGCATTTCCAGCTGTTAGATCTTAAACAGACAGCTGTGTGTCTCTCTTAATCAGATCCTATTTACTAAATGAGCCACAGCTGGAGTCTAATCAATCAAACAGAAACATCCCAGAGATGATCCAAAGACCTGGGATGATCCAAAGACCTGGGATGATGAAAAAAGACCTGGGATGCACCAGAGACCAATCAAATGCCAAAGTAAAAAGTGTGAATATTTTCAAATCTTTAAAATACATTTGCAAAGTTATGAATCTGGTTAATGGAGTGTAATGTATGCTGGAGCACAATGTTCAACAAACTGGAGATGATATTTTCAGAAGACACTTAATGTCCTCAAACTGGTGGGACATAACTTTCATATTTCTTCCTTAACCGAAAGTTTTGCACCATTTTACCATGACCTGCATGAGAAGAGGAAAAAATAAACACTGATGCAGGTCTTCATTTATCATTTAAAATCTTAATGTAACATATGTTTTAATTTTCATGCTGCAAAAATGTAAATTCAAGTGAAAAGTAGAGAATATAGGTGAATTCCAATCTGCCTAGTTTGGAAAATTTGATGACTGTGGTGAAGGAAAATCTCCCTGAGATTTCATGAAGAAGAAACCTTGAGAGGAACCAGACTCAAAAGGAACCTCATCCTCATCCTCATTTCTGAATGTCCATCATTACAGTTCCATGAGTTTTGAGGTTAATAAGTGTTCACTGATGATGCTTACATTGCAGAACTGTTGTGTTGTGAACTTACATGTAAACTGTGGTCCTGAACACATTGTAGTAGACTGCTGATATCAATTAAATCCATCCTCAAAGTTCTTGAGTTGCTCAGAAACCTAATTCAGAGGTAGAGCACCAGGATGAGTTTCAATGCACTAGTAAACCTGCATCAGATGACAGAGTCATGTTATGGATTCATTTATTTATTTATCATTATCAGTCATAAATAAAGGCAACCGAGGCTACGATCATTTTAATATTTGGTAAAAATGCGCCTTTAGGGGGCGTGGGAGCTCTCTGGTTAAGGCTCTTGGGGGCCCTCAGAAAGGCCCTTAACCCTTTGTGCTCCAGGGGTGCTATATTTATGACTGACCCCGCGCTCTGACCCCAGCTCCCTAACATTGCTTGGATGTAAAAGTTTATAGTACCTTTTCTTTCATTTCATTTCAGTCCATTGCGTTCAGTCCAGTTTGATTTTTGGAAAGAGTTTGAGCAGCTCTGCTAAACAGCAAGAAAGTTGTTGGGGTTTGATGTTGATGAGGTTCTGAGTTTGTAAAAGGGCCGGAGCCTGGAGCTGTAACTTGTAACCATTTGATGTTGTGGTCAGGACCTGATGTGGACGCTGCACAATGCATGATGTTTAGAATTGCCAAACCCTGTTCCTGTAAGGACCTGCACAGCTCGCTGAGCTCTTACAGATTAAACTTGCTGATCTAAAAAATTTAAACAAAGAAGATTATTCAGCTAGACAGTGAGGGACATGACACAGTGTGTGTGTGTGTGTGTTTAATTCTAGCCACGGAGAAGCCACACCTTTATCTGTTGAAAGCTAAGCTCAACTGATTATACAAATAGAATCAGGTGTGGTTCCTGCGTGATTAGAATAAAAACTTGTACTCGGACCGACTGTATTTTTTCATTCAAGCGGTTTTCCCAGTTCTAGAACATTCCATTTGACTGTGTTTTCTGAAGCAGGTCACTAAATGACCTCTCCACCTGCCTCATCTAGCACACCGAAGAAAAAACAGCATTAATGGCATGTTTATGAAATGATATGATGCTGAACGATGAGGTTCATCAGAGCTTCACTGGTTTTGTGTAAAATGTTTTTTTTAAACATTTTAAAACCCTTGAATATGAATTCACACAGACTTTACACGTCATGGGTCTTAACTTCAGAAGAGTCTGGGAACAAGCTCTATATAATCACAATGCTGTGTGTGGGTGTGGGTGTGTGGTGAGAAACCTTAGGAGAGTGTTGCATAAAACATGTCTCAGACACTAAATAACACAATGAGAAAACAGCAAGCATGGACCTGACAGTGATGAACAGTGAAGACCTTCAGGACAAAAGAGAAACATTGAGAAATCTCTACTTTTACATTTACATTTGTGGCATTTATCAGACGCTCTTATCCAGAGCGACGTACAAACCGGCTTTAAATCTCTAGTAATAAATAAATCTACACTGTACACAAGATTACACACTCAATATAAATATAACTCAAATTCTACAAACTCTTTTACACATCTCTACTTGTGTTTAGTGATATTACTGCTCAGTCATGTGACATGTTCCCCTCAGGGCCAGAGGCGTTGTTAAACCCTGACACTATGAGAAGGTCACTGACCTCTGAATGAAGAACAAAATTCACAAGTGTTCTTTCCATTTCCATTCACAGCATTAAACAGAAGCCCTCATCCAGACTTCTCTCTCTTTTCTCTCTCTTTCTCTATGTTGAGCTACACAAGCTCCTGACATACCAATGATCCTGTCTCCTTCTTCTTTCTGGACCATCCTGGTGCCCTATGGGAGTTCTATTTGCCTGGTAACCACTTGCTGGGAATAGTTCCACATCATCCTAAGATACATGTGATTACTTTGGATGATAAAAACAAACCATAAGGATGGATCTGGACTGTAATTATTCTAAACAGTTCTGCATGTAAGCATCAATCACTGAACAGTTTATAACCACAAATCTGATCGAACTGTAATGAATCAACATAGAATGAGGATATGGTTTTGTGTCTGGTTCCTCTCAAGGTTTCCTCCTAATAAAGTCTCAGGGAGTTTTTTCCTCATCATCACCGTACATACAACATCTTAACGCAAGAGCTACCACTTCCCACCCTAAACCAGATGATCTGACCATCCAAAATCTTTCTCAGTTCATAACAAAGTAGTTATACTCATAATTTCTGTAGAATATTTCATAGGTCTCCATACATGGACCTCACCCAACACAAATTTAAAGAACTTTATCCAAAATATAAACACTGGAATCATTAAATGAATGTAGACTTGAATGTTTGGGTTCATGAAGCCTGGGTGCCTAATGGAAAAAACAAAACTTTTGAAAGACCACTAAAGGATATATTCATCTACTGGATCATCAGCAACTGGGACACGTGTTAAAATCCAGACCTACGGTTGTGTGTCTTTGGATTACATGAACAGTAAATGATATAATTAGATCTTAGCAAGGTGATGATATGAAGTCAGGTCTCTTGTGGTACATGAGTTTTTTTTTCGGTTTAGACTCTGTGAAATCCATTCTTGCAGATTCAGTCATTAATGTGATTTACTTCAAATCCCCTCAGGAGTTGGCAGAGTTTCTCACATTCCTTATCATGTCTGAACAGCACTTCAACCAGGAGACAAAGTTTTAATGCTGACAGTTGTTGCTGAAGAGCACACGCTCATGAAAACCATGTTGATATAAAAGTCAATTGTAGCGAGGAGAGCGGGCATGGTGCTACTTTACCAGCGCAGTGTTACGTTTTCTCCGAGTGTGTGGTCTTTTACTTTACCACTTAATTAGAATTCCCCAGAAGGTAGTTATGATAGTTAGATTTATGAAAGTTATAGTGATTTTTGATCCATTGTTGTCATAAGGGTTCAGTAAACTTTATAATTTCGAAAAAACGGGTTCCTAAATGAACCCGTTAGTGGTGCTAGAATTTTGGTAGCACTTTGCACAAATTTGCACTGGGCCTTCACAATCACTGTGCCAAATTTCACAACGTTCTACCACATGGTTCTGTTCAAGTCAATTCATGTTTATTTGTGTTGAGTTTTTAATAATGAACATGGTCTCAGAGCAGCTTTACACAGATAATGTGGAGATAAAAATGAAGATGTTGTTTATAAGTGTAAGTTTGTCCCTGATGAACAAGTCGGTGGAGACTGTGGTGTAGGAAAAACTCCCTGAGACTTGGAAGGAAAAAACCTTGAGAGGAACCAGACTCAAGAGGAAACCTCATCCTCATCTGGGTTCCACTGAATGTCCATCTATTACAGATAAACGATGTTGAGGTGCAGTGATGAAGATCAAAACAGACTGTAGTCCTGAGTCCGTGTAGCAGACTGTAGATATTAACTACAGTCCAAATCCTCAAAGCTTCTCTTCTTACTCCAGAATTACATGGAACCCCAGGGTATAGATGTGAAACATCTCCATCTGCACAGAGTCGCCTCCAATTGAAGAGAACATCGTCCAGAGGCAGACCAGGATGAAGTGGGAAGATCCGAGGAGAGGAGCAGGAACCTCAGGAGCATGTTCCATGGCATTCAGTAGAAAAACTATTAAAAAGAAAAGAAAGAAGATCTGTACACAGCTTAACACCCTAAATATGAGGTGCACTATTTTTTGTTATAAAAAAACATGTATCAGTACTGAGAATCCTGAGAAAAGCATACTGAGAACAATTAAAGACCATAGTCCTCAACACCAACACTAACATCAATACTAACAAATGAAACACAAAATGAACACTGAGGATGGGCTGAGGTTGAGGGTCTGTCAGAGCTACAGCTCATATTCACACTGCTGATATTCTGGATTGAGGTGTGTGTGTGTGTGTGTGTGTGTGTGTGTGTGTGTGTGTGTGTGTGTGTGTGTGTGTGTGTGTGTGTTTAAGGTCCAGGTGAGTATTGTTGGTCTGGACGAGTGTCTGGGTGTGTTTGGTTTGTTTCCAAGGAGGAAATAGACCTTTACAGGACAATGCTCAGCTCTCCATAGCCAAACAGAAGAAGAATATTGTTTTGTTAATCTCATGTAATATATCCTCTCTGGATGCCATGTGGACACACACACACACACACACACACACACACACACACACACACACACACTGGCTGGACTGGATTCTGGATTTAAATACTTCCTTGTACAAAAAGCCCATGTCCCTTTTGTGTATTTGAGTTATATGTGAAAAACTAAAGACATGGAGGACGAACCCCAAACTGGCTGAAAGACCAGAGGGACATGGTGTGAGACAGAAACACCAACACGTCATTAAACGTAGCTAATCCGCTATACCTGAAAAACAGGTCACATTCTTTCTGCAATACACATCAGGGTAAAATATATAACTCTTATTCAGAATTAATCATTAATGTATAATAAT
>MU557501.1:4839492-4858294 GCA_024362625.1 Silurus asotus | reverse complement strand
ATTTTCGTCTAAACTTAGTCATGCCACCATTGTCTTTTCTCAATTATTTATTTTAACAATTATATATTATTTATAAATTATATGACAATTATTTATTTATATTTGTTTATTTTCATTTTTTAAATAATCTTGAAATATTCACATATTTTAATAACTATTGATGTTTCTTATGAAAACAGCCATATTATTTGTCAAAACATGATTTGTCATGTCACCATTTTTATTTTCGATTATTCATTGCACCCTTTAACGATTTTTTCTAACTGAAAATATGATCATGATCATGAAAATTCATATTTTTATAACAATTTGCATTTTCTATTATTTACAGCAAGGTCAATTTTTTTTTCTTTTTTTTTCAATTCTTTTAATGAACAAGGAAATTCATATTTTCATAATAACTAATAATGTTACATTTTAACACTTTCATTATATTGTTTTTAAATATAAACATATATATTTTTCAAAATATCTAAAGATTTTTATAGGAAACTGTCAAAACATGATTTGTCATGTCATCATTTCATTCCAGTATTAAAAAATTTTCTGGTTTTCAAAAAATTATTTTTATGAATTTATTTCATTCAAAACAGGATTTTTCGTTTCTTTTTTTCGTTAACCTATTGCATTTATTGAGGAGTTGTCATAAAAAAAGGCTTCTGAATATGAAAATAATTTCATATTATCTATTTATGAAACAAGTGTTTTTTTTTTTATTATTGAAATTTAAGTTTCATATTCATAATAATTTTGAAGAAAAACTGTTAATACCTGTAAAAAGTGAAAAAGCATGTGGGGAAATGTATATTTCGCCTCGTAGAGCAAAAGAAAAAAGGTTTTTCAAACAATGTTGATTTTCACATAACAGCATGAACTGTTTATGATGTAATAAATCATGTTTTGACAGAAATATTTCTTTTTTTCATACAACTATGTTGGATATTAGGAAAATGTGAAATGTCATATTCATAATCATAATTTCGGGAAAAACTGTAAAAAATTTAAAAAAGTTATATACCAGGTGTGGAAAGTCATAATTCATAAAAATCGCATCAACAACACATGTTTGGCAACACCGTCTAAGTGCTGTAACGAAAAAGCTCTTATGCGCTGATAATGCGATTCCGCAAGTCTCAGCCTCGTAGAGCAAAAAGAAAAAGTTTTTTCAAACAATGTGGATTTACACATACAGCATGCACTTGACAAAGATTTTCTCCGGTTGGAGTGTTGGCACCAGTTCCCCCAGTGCCCGGAAATTTATTTCTCCCCTCTCCACCCGCAGGGTTATGCAAGAGAGAGAGCAGAATGTTCCATGTTCGTCCAAATATATTCAAGATTTGTTCTGTGCATCCAGGCAGTGGGCCGAGGGCACAGACTTGTGTGATAAAGAGAAAAGTAAAAAAATACACACACACAATAATAAAACTCGAACCAGAGTTGCAACCCCCGGCTCCGCCGCCAGATGGTCTGTCAGAGGGTCACAGAGCCACAGAGGCCCGCTCTCTGCTCTCTCGCGCGAGTTGGTGCGCATGCGCAGTTTGTCATTGGGTGTATTCCACAATACAGCGGGGATATCGCCTGCAATTTGCCATGAGACCACCGCTTTTCAGCGGCGTGATTTGGTCGACAGCAGAGGGCGAATCTGCTCAGGTTTTGGAAGACGAAATAACCTCCTTACTGAGCAAAGGGTTAATTCGATTGGTGCCGCGAGAGGATCTGATCTGAAGGACATCAGTGGATCTGAAGGACGCGTATTACCACATAAGCATTTATCCAGCACACAGGAAATTCCTGCGCTTTGCCTGTCAGGGCACAGCCTACGAATATTTGGCGGTTCCGTTCGGGCTAGCTCTAGCTCTCTCCTCGACTTTACAGTCTAGCGCGAGATCTCGTGGTGTGGGGCATGGAGCATTTCCTGTCGCTGCGAGCGACTCATGTGCCGGGAATGTTGAATGTGGGGGCGGATCTCTTGTCCAGGGGAAATCCCCTGTACGGGGAGTGGTCTCTCCATCCTCCAGTGGTGAACCTGTTATGGGAGAGATTCGGCCGGGCCGCCGTAGATCTCTTCGCCTCGCACAAAAACACTCATTGCCCTCTGTTCTTTTCTCTGGTGAGAAACGGTGCACCTGTGGGTGTGGATGCGTTAGCCCACCCGTGGCCAAGCGTTCTGCTTTACGCATTTCCTCCACTAAGTTTGATCGTGCCGACTCTACACAGAGTAAGAGAAGGCGGTCACTCTGTCATACTAATCGCTCCGAACTGGCCAGGGAAAGTGTGGCTGACGGAGATTTTCCAACTCCTGCACGATCGTCCCTGGTCTCTCCCGTTGCGCAGGGATCTCCTGTCGCAAGCGCGCGGAGAGATTTTTCACCCGGCACCGGACAGAGTAGCTCTCTGGGCCTGGTCCGTGAGAGGATGAATCTCCGGTCGCTGGTTTGCCTCCGAGGGTGATTGAGACGATTCAGAATGTGAGAGCAGCTTCGAGGCGCTCTGCTTATGATAGGAAATGGAATGTGTTTGAACTATGGTGTGCTCAGAGACACATCATCCCTTTTCACTGTTCTGTGGCAGAGGTGTTGTGCTTTTTGCAAGAACTTTTGGATAAGGGCAGGGCTTTTTCAACCGTTAAGGTTTATCTCACCGCTGTTTCTGCATGCCACGTAGGGATTGACGGTAATACTATCGGTCATCACCCGCTCGTGTGTAGGTTTATGAAGGGAGCACGGCGTCTGAGCACGTTCTCAAAGCCGCTGGTTCCGCCATGGGATGTGTCAGTGGTCCTGAGCGCGCTCTCTCGGTCTCCTTGCATACAGAGTTCATGACTCCTGTATGCGTTTTGCTTCGGATTTCTCGCGAGTGGCTCTTAAGACTAATCCGGCATTTATCCCTAAGGTGAGCGAGTCAGCTTTCGCCTGCAGACAGGTGGATTTGATGGCTTTTCATCCGCCTCCTTTTCCTCAGCGGAGGAGGAGTGACTTCACTGTCTGTGTCCTGTCCGTGCTTTACGAAACCATACTGTTGCTCACAGATGGTCACCTCTTCTCTCAGCCTGGCTTCCACTACTCATTCCCATAACTTCATGGTGTGACTGATCAACTTAATTCCCCTGTAGTTACTGCAGGTCTGCACATCTCCCTTATGCTTAAAGATTGTTACCAGCACACTCCTTCTCCATTCCTCAGGCATCCTCTCACCTTCCAGAATCTTGTTAAACAATCTGGTTAAAAACTCCACTGCCATCTCTCCTAAACATCTCCACGCTTCTACTGGAATGTCAGCTGGCCTAAACGACTTTCCACTCTTAATCGCTGTTCTTACTTCCTCCTTACTAATCCTATCCACATCTTGCTTTACCATCTCCACATCATCCAACCATCTCGCTCTCTGATTTTCCTCATTCATCAGCTGCTCAAAATACTCCCTCCACCTCCTCAACACACTCTCCTCACTAGTCAACACATTTCCATCTCCATCCTTTATCATTAAATAATTTTCTCCTCCCTCAGTTTCCAACCTCTCATACAGCTCCTCATATGCCTTTGACTTGGCTTTCGCCACATCCCATTTTACCTGCTGCCGCGCTTCCTTGTACTCCTGCCTATTTTTCTCTTTACTCTGTCGATCCCACTTCTGTTTTGCCAATCTCTTTCTCCTTATGCTGTCCTGCACTTCCTCATTCCACAACCACGTCTCTTAGTCTTCCTTTCTATTTCCAGATGTTACACCAAGTACTTTTCTAGCTGCCTCCCTTATCACTCCTGCAGTAGTTATCCAATCATCCAACACCTCGTCACCACCACCAAGCCCCTGTCTGACCTCTTCCCTGAACCTCACACTACACTCTTCCTCCTTCTTCTTTCAGTCCTCACTCTCCTCCTCTTTTTCTTTGCCTCCAAAACCATCCTACAGACCACCATCCGATGCTGTCTAGCTACACTGTCCCCCGCCAACACCTTGCAGTCGCCAATCTCTTTCAGGTTGCATCTCCTGCATGGAACATAGTCCACTGTGTGCACCTTTCTCCACTCTTTTAGGTCAACCTATGATCCTCCTTCTTCTTAAAATAAGTGTTCACCACTGCCGTTTCCATCCTTTTAGCAAAACCTACCACCATCTGCCCTTCTTCATTCCTCTCCTTAAAGCCATACATACCTATCACCACCTCACCTCACCTCCGTTCCCTTCACCTGCATGCCCATTAAAGTCTGCCCCAAACACCAATCATTCTTTCCTAGGTACACCATCTACCACTTTATCTAATTCACTCCAGAATCTGTCCTTCTCCTACATCTCACAGCCGACTCGTGGAGCATAGGCACTGATGACATTTATCATCATCAACTTCCAGCTTCACGTTCATCACCCTATCAGGAACTCTCTTCACCTCCACCACACTTTTACTGTACTCTTCCTTCAGAATCATCCCTACACCATTTCTAAATGATAGAACAGTTTAAACCCACCTCCAATGTTCCAGGCCTTACTCCCTTTCCATTTGGTCACAACACATCTACCTTTCTCCTCTCCATCATATCAGCTCCAATCCTTTACCAGTCATACCAAAATTGAAAGTACCAACCCGAAATTCCACTCTCCTACACTTTTCCTGCTGTCTCTGTAAACCAAAAAGTGACACAACAAATAATATTTTGACAAAAATGTCATTTTGTTTTCATAAAAATATGGTCATTATTTAAAAAATATTTATTGTCTTTTTAATAAGCTTTTTTTCCCCCATGAAACAGTTAAAAAGTGCAAATCATACGAAAAAAGAAAATAGTGACATGACAAATCATGTTTTGACAAAAAAAATTACTTTTTTTATTATAGTTATTGAAGTATGAAATATTAGTTTTGAATCACAAGTATGCGCTAAAAAATAGCTTTGACAAATTTATGAATTTTTTTGATTAGCAAATAGTTATTTTGAAAATATGATTGTTCAAAATCAGTGGCATAATTTAATGAAAAACCTTTTAAAAATGCAATAAGTGATTGAAAAACAAAAAAGTGACATTACAAATTATGTTTTAACTAGACAATTATGTTTCTCATAAAAATTTGATATTTATTAAATATACATTTTGATCTTAACATATTTTTCATTAATAACTGTTGAAAAGTTAACAAAAAAAGTCACATGACAAATTGTTTTGACAAAAAAATTAAAATAATTTTAAATCATAAAAATTTATGAACAAATAATTGTACATATTTATATGCAATATTTCATCTGAAAAAAATGTTTACTTTCCCCCACTATCCCCCACCAATATACGCCTTACGCCTCCCTTTTCAGCCAGCAGTAATGTTTCCCATAATGTGGGAAAAAGGCATCCAAAAACTTAAAGAGGATACTCTTTAAAAAATACAGGATGCAAATTTTAGTTTAGCTTCATAAGGAGGACAATGAACCAAGCCCACATCGTCCTGATGCTCCGCCCAGAGGAGAGATGGCCGGAGAAGCAGTAAAGAAGAGAGTGGTAATTTCTGTGTGGTACAGAGAAAACAGTAGTTAGAAAGATATGACAGAGGAGCAGAGTCAGGAACTGAAACTGTGAGTTTAGAGCCGGAGAAGGTGAGAGAAATGTGCAACCTACTTATGAGATCTCGGCCCAAGAGATTAAAAGGACAATCAGGCATAAAAACAAAACGATGTTGCAAAAAAATATTTGTGTTGGAAGGATTACAAGCACGGATGGGGTAAATAGTGTTTCTTTTTCAACCCCTTCAATACCCACAGAGCTAATGGAATGACCAGAAATGGGTCCCTCATATTGTTTGCCTACCAATGACATTGTCGCCCCTGTATCAAAGAGAAAGGGGTACACAGTGCCATCGATGCAAAGTTCGAGAAATGGCATTTCGTTTAATTGAGGGGATTCATAGGTACAATTCAGCATGGTAGGGGTTACGCCCTATGTGTCATAGGGGCTAATTTGCATTCCTGCAAATGGGCTAGGTTCTGTAAGAGGAGGCGGTGGAGGAGGGGAGCCGGTGGGGATCTTACCCTCATCCCATTGTCTTTTCCTACATTCTATAGACCAATGTCCCTTCTTACCACAGTAGTAACATACACCGAGGCGTTTCGGGTTGGGGTTAGCACCAGGCATATTCTCCCTTCCCCTGCCTCAGCCTCTTCCTCGAAAACCCCCGCCTCCCACCGCGGCGAGGCAGGCTACTTGCTTATTCTCCATTATGCCATCACCTTCCATCAGACGCACCCTCTCCCCTAAATGTCTGATCATCATGTTACTACGATCGGTGAGCTGATACTTCAGGACTTTCTTACCTCTTGACGACAGTTAAGCATAAACATTTGTGAGGAACAGAGGGTTATCCCTTTCAATAAAGTCCAAGTCTCCTTAAATCGGGTCAGAAATTTGGAAGTAGTTTCACCCTTCTCCTGTTTACAGTTAGTTACTTGAGAGAGATCTCTATTGGCCTGCTGCCACTGGAGTAGTAATTTGGTCAACTCCTTTTTTAACGCCGAGAGAGCATCTCGCTCAGCCCAGTGATAATAATAGAAGGTGGTTTTGTCCATTTTAATCTCATCATTCCCAGGGTGTAAACTGGGCCCACGGCAATAAGTGTTTCCTCGTCGTAACTGTCTCCTAGTATTGCATATTCTGCGCCTGTCAACTGATTATGGTGGGAAAAGCTCATTAGCATGTCAACGAAATGCAGAGGTTTAGATGGGGACGGAAGAACCCTGATTATGTCTCTAAGCTCCCCGATTGAGGGTGGATGTAATTTGAGGCCACGGGCCAACTTTGACCATACGCATACTGCATTAGTGTGGGTTTTGGGCCAGGTAGGAGGATCGATCTCTGGCACCGAAGGAGACACTAAACCGCCATCCCGATATTGTGGGGGTGGAGCATTTGGCGATAAAGATGGTTTTAGCTTGGCTTTAATTTTGGGCAGAGACTTAAGTTCTCTTTTTGAGTTCAATATAGAGTGATTTTCATCCCAGATTGGTTTCATTTCTACCCATAGGATAAACGGTAAAGAAAAAACAATAAAGTGAAAAACAATGAAGAAAAATAATAGTGACATGACAAAACGTTTTTTTTTTTTTTTTAAATATGTTAAAAATTTTTCAAATATACATTTTCGGATTAATAGGAACATTTTAATTAAAAACCTTTAAAAACTAAAATATATAAATCCAAAAATGATGACAAATTATGTATTTACATGACCTTTTTGCATAATAAATTGATAGTCATTGTTAAAATATTAGTTTGCATATTTCTGAGGATCATTTAATTAAAATCCCTTAAAGAGAGTAATACATGAACGACAAGTTGACGTCAAATCATGTTTGACCAATATATGCCATTTTAAATTACAAATATAATATAGTAAGAAATATATATAATCAAATAAAAATAAGCATAATTCATGAAAATCGTTTTGAAAAAAACAAACAAACCTTTTTTCTTTAAAATGTTATTGGTAAAAAACATTATTTCAAAATAAACCGTCAAAATGTGCCTTTAATAATAAAAAAGAAAAAAACAAAGTGATGACAATTTATGTTTTTAAAACAATGTGACTTTTTCATAAAAAATTATATTTGTAAAATATACATTTTCATATTCATAAACATAATTTCATCAAAAATGGTTCAAATGTGGACTATTTGAACGAACAGATGACATGACAAATTATGTTTAGACAAATACAGTGGGGCAAAAAAGTATTTAGTCAGCCACTAATTGTGCAAGTTCTTCCACTTATAAAGATGAGAGAGGCCTGTCATTTTTATCATAGGTACACTTCAACTATAAGAGAGAAAATGAGAAAGAAAAATCCAGAAAATCCCATTGTCTGATTTTTAAAGAATTTATTTGCAAATTATGGTTATATTCCTTTAGTTGGCATTGACAGAGATCAAACATTTTCTGTAAGTCTCCACAAGGTTTTTACACACTGTTGCTGTTAGTTTGTATGTAGATCTCTTCTAGAGCAGTGATGTTTTGGGGCTGTCGCTGGGCAACACCGATTTTCAACTCCCTCCAAAGATTTTTTATGGGGTTGAGATCTGGAGACTGGCTAGGCCATTCCAGAACCTTGAAATGCTTCTTACAAAGCCTTCGTTGCCCGGGCGGTGTGTTTGGGATAATTGACATGCTAAAATACCCAGCCACGTTTCATCTTCAATGCCCTTGCTGATGGAAGGAGGTTTTTACTCAAAATCTCACGATACAAGGCCCCATTCATTTTTTTCTTTACACGGATCAGTGGTCTTGGTCCCTTGGCAGAAAAACAGCCCCAAAACATGATGTTTCCACCCCCATGCTTCACAGTAGGTATGGTGTTTTTTGGATGCAACTCAGCATTCTTTCTTCTCCAAACACGACAATTTGAGTTTGTACCAAAAAGTTCTATTTTGGTTTTATCAGACCATATGACATTCTCCTAATCCTCTTCTGGATCATCCAAATGCTCTCTAGCAAACTTCAGACATGTCTGGACATGCACTGTTAAAGCAGGGGGACAGGTCTGGCACTGCAGGATTTGAGTCCCTTTCAGCATAGTGTGTTACTGATGGTAGCCTTTGTTACTTTGGTACCAGCTCTTTGCAGGTCAATTACTAGGTCCCCTCATGTGGTTCTGGGATTTCTCACCGTTCTTTTGATCCTTCTGACCCCACTGGGGTGAGATCTTGCGTGGAGCCCCAGATCGAGGGAGATTATCAGTGGTCTTGTATGTCTTCCATTTTCTAATAACTGCTCCTACAGTTGATTTCTTCACACCAAGCTGCTTAAATATTGCAGATTCAGTCTTCCCAGCCTGGTGCAGGTTTACAATCCTGTTTCTGGTGTTTTCGACAGCTATTTGGTCTTGGCTATAGTGGAGATTGGAGTCTGACTCTTTGAGGTTGTGGACAGGTGTCTTTTATACTGATAATGAGTTCAAACCGGTGCCATTAATACAGGTAACAAGTGGAGGACAGAGGAGCCTCTTAACAAAGAAATTACAGGTCTGTGAGCACCAGAAAGCTTTTTTGTAGGTAACCAAATACTTATTTTCCACCATAATTTGCAAATAAATTCTTTAAAAATCAGACAATGTGATTTTCTGGATTTTTTTCTCATTTTGTCTCTCATATTTGAAGTGTACCTACGATGAAAATTACAGGCCTCTCTCATCTTTTTAAGTGGAAGAACTTTTGGTGGCTGACTAAATACTTTTTTGCCCCACTGTATTCATTTATTTTCATGTACTATTGGAAAATCGTTTCAATAAAAATACTTTTTTTCCATAAAAATATAACATTTGAAATTCACAAACATAATTTCATGCAACACCGTCATAAATTGCAGTAAGTTAAAAACAAACAAATAAGTGACACCATGTTTTGAAAACAATATGATTGTTAAAAAATAAAAAAAAGATAACTTTGAAAATGTAAGTTTTCAAATTCAGATGCATAATTGTATGGAAACCCGTTATAAAGTGCAATAAGTAAACGAAAAACAAAAAGATATACTGAAAAATATTGTTTTGACAAAAATGTCCATAAAAATGTTATTGTTTAAAAAATATATACATTATCTTTTTCATGATGTTTTTTCAAGAAAAATAGTTAAAACGTGCAATTTAAAAGAAAAACTGTCATGGTGACATGACAAATCATGTTTTGACAAAAATTACTTTTTAAATAAAAATGAGTTATTATGAAACTAGAAATTTTCATAATCATATGATTGCTTACATAAAAAAACTGCTGAAACAGAACATGACAAATCATGTTTAAAAAAAAAAAGTTTATTATATTATAGTCATTATTAAAATATGAAATTAGATTAATTTTTTTGCATAGTTTGTTTAACAAAACGTTAAAAAGTGCAATAAATGAATGAAAAATGGATTTGGTGACATTAAAAATTATGAATTTTTCATAAAAAATATATGATAGAAAAACAAAAAAGTGACATGGAAATTATGTTTTAACAAAAATATGACTTTTGTTTAATTAATATGTAAAACCTGTAAGTTCAGACGCATAATTTTATGAAAACACTTTAAAAAAGTGGCAAAATGAACAAAAAACTGACATGACCAATGTTTTGACAGCAATAAGACTTTTTCATGAAAATCTGATAGTAATTTTGAAAATATGAACTTTCATATTCATAAACATAATTTTATTAAAACCCTTTAAAAAGTGCAAAATGTGTATTTTCATATCCAGAAGCATATTTCAATGATGACAAATCATGTTTTGACAAAAACTTGAATTTTTTTATTTAAAAAAGTGCAATAAATAATTGAAAAATACAGAAATGGTGCCATTGAAAATCATGTTTTAACAAAAATATGACTTTTTTCATAAAATTATTAAAGTTATTATAAAACTATTGAATTTTTATATTTAACCGAGCCATTATGGATGCACAAGCCAGTGCACTCTTAGTGCTGGTCCCAAGCCTGGATAAATGGGGAGGGCTGCGTTAGGAAGGGCATCCAGCATAAAACATGTGCCAAATTAAATATGCGGATTACAAATAAGAATTTCAAACTGGATCGGTCGAGGCCCGGGTTAACAACGACTGCCACAAGTATCGTTAGCCGACAGGGTACCGGTGGAAATTGGGCTACTGTTGGCTGAAGGAGGAAAAGGAGAGGAGGAAGACATCTACAGAGACAGCATGAAAAGGAGAAGTGGAGGAGAGTGGAGGTTTGGGTTGGTACTTTAAATGTTGTTACTATGACTGGTAAAGGAAGAGAAGTAGCTGATATGATGAAGAGGAAAAAGGTAGATATGCTGTGTGTTCCGGAGTGGAAAGGGAGTAAGGCCTGGGACATTAGGGGTGGGTTTAAACTGTTCTATCATGGTGTGGATGGAAAGAGAAATGGTGTAGGGGTGATTCTGAAGGAAGAGTACAGTAAAATTGTAGTGGAGGTGAAGAGAGTTTCTGATAGGGTGATGAACGTGAAGCTGAAAGTTGAAGGGATGATAATAAATGTCATCAGTGCCTATGCTCCACAAGTCAGCTGTGAGATGGAGGAGAAGGAAAGATTCTGGAGTGAATTAGATGAAGTGGTAGATGAGGTGATGGGTAGGTATGGCCTAAAGGAGAGGAATGTGGAAGGGCAGATGGTGGTGGATTTTGCTAAAAGGATGGAAATGGCAGTGGTGAACACTTATTTTAAGAAGGAGGATCATAGGGTGACGTATAAGAGTGGAGGAAGGTGCACACAGGTGGACTATGTTCTATGCAGGAGATGCAACCTGAAGGAGACTGGAGACTGTAGGGTGTTGGCAGGGGACAGTGTAGCTAGACAGCATCGAATGGTGGTCTGTAGGATGGTTTTGAAGGCAAAGAAGAAGAGGAGGAGAGTAAGGACTGAAAGAAGAATAAGATGGTGAAAGCTGAAGGAGGAAGAGTGTAGTGAGAGGTTCAGGGAAGAGCTCATACAGGGGCTCAGTGATGGTGAAGAGGTGTTTGATGATTGGGCAATTACTGCAGGAGTGATGAGGATGGCAGCTAGAAAAGTACTTGGTGTCACATCTGGAAATAGAAAGGAAGACAAAGAGACGTGGTTGTGAAATGAGGAAGTGCAGGAGAGCATAAGGAGAAAGAGGTTGGCAAAACAGAAGTGGGATCGACAAAGTGTATGAGTTGTATGAGAGGTTGGACACTAAGGAAGGAGAAAAGATTTGTACCGATTGGCCAGGCAGAGGGACCGAGCTGGAAAGGATGTACTGCAAGTTAGAGCAATAAAGGATGGAAATGGAAATGTGTTGACTAGTGAGGAGAGTGTGTTGAGAAGGTGGAGGGAGTATTTTAAGCAGCTGATTAATGAGGAAAGTCAGAGAGAGAGAAGGTTGGATGATGTGGAGTTGGTGAAGCAAGATGTGGATAGGATTAGTAAGGAGGAAGTGTGAGCAGCGATTAAGAGGATGAAGAGTGGAAAGTCGGTTAGACCAGATGACATACCGGTAGAAGCATGGAGATGTTTAGGAGAGATGGCAGTGGAGTTTTTATCCAGATTGTTTAACAAGATTCTGGAAGGTGAGAGGATGCCTGAGGAATGGAGAAGGAGTGTGCTGGTAACAATCTTTAAGCATAAGGGTGCAGACCTGCAGTAACTACAGAAGAATTAATTTGATCAGTCACACCATGAAGTTATGGGAAAGAGTAGTGGAAGCCAGGCTGAGAGAAGAGGTGACCATCTGTGAGCAACAGTATGGTTCATGCCGAGGAAGAGGTGGCAAATGCCTTATTTGCTTTCAGAATGTTGATGGAGAAGTATAGAGAAGGACAGAAGGAATTGCATTGTGTATTTGTGGATTTAGCGAAAGCGTACGACAGAGTGCCAAAAGAGGAGTTTGTGGTATTGTATGAGGAAGTCTGGTGTGTCAGAGAAGTATGTGAGGGTGGTGCAGGACATGTATGAGGACAGTGTGACAGCAGTGAAGTGTGCAGTAGGAAAGACAGACTGGTTCAGGGTGAAGGTTGGACTACATAAAGGATCGGCCCTGAGCCCTTTTCTGTTTGCAGTGGTGATGGACAGGTTGACGGCTGAGGTCACACAGGAGTCTCCCTGGACTATGATGTTTGCAGATAATATTATGATTTGGTTGCAGATGATATTATGATTTGTATTGAGAGTAGTGAGCAGGTTGAGAAGAGGCTGGAGAGGTGGAGATATGCACTGGAGAGAAGGTGAATGAAAGTCAGTAGGAGTAAGACAGAGTACACGTGTGTGAATGAGAGGAAGGGCAATGAAGTCGTGCGGTGCCACAGTGGGAGTGGGAGTGACAGGAGTGATTTGTGATAGAAGAGTATCTGCAAGAATGAAAGGGAAAGTTTAGAGGACTGTGGTGAGACCTGAGATGTTGTATGGATTAGAGACAGTGTAATTGAGTAAAAGACAGGTGGCGGAGTTGGAGGTAACAGAGCTGAAGATGTTGAGGTTTTTGTTGGGAGTGACGAGGATGGTCAGTATTTCAAATTAGTTTATTAGTGGGACAGTCCATGTAGGTTGTTTTGGAGACAAGGTGAGGGAGGTGAGATTGAGATGGTTTGGACATGTGCAGAGGAGGGACATGAGTTATATTGGTAGAAGAATGCTGAGGATGGAGCCACCAGGTAGGAGGAAAAGAGGAAGTCCAAGGAGGTTCATGAATGTGGTGAGAGAAGACATGCTGGTAGTTGGTGTAAAAGAGGCAGATGTAGAGGACAATATGACTGTTTTCATAAAAATATGATTATTATAAAAATATGATTTTTCATATTCCTAAATCTAATTTATAAAAAATTGTTTAAAAGTGGAATATTTTAATAAAAAGTTAACAATTTATGTTTGGACTTTTTTTTTTTTAGACAAATATTTTTTTTAATACCAAATATTTAATTAACAAATAATACATTCAAAAATGTAAATTTTTTAATTCAGAACCATCATTTTATGGAAACCCGTTATAAATTGCAATAAGTAAAAGTGAAAAAAAAGTGACACAACAACAACAACAACAACAACAAAACACTGTCTTTTTCATAAGCTTTTTTTCCCCATGAAACATTCTAAAAGTGCAAATCAAAATAAAAATGAAAATAGTGACATGACAAAACATGTTTAACAAAATTATGAAGTATTTTTATCATAGTTATTGAAGTATGAAATTAGATTTTTGATATTGCTTTGCATAGAATTAAAAATATGCAATGGAAAATAGTTTGGAAAAAAATATGTTTATTGGATTAGCAAATGATAGTTATTATGAAAATATGAATGTTAAAATTTAGAAGCATAATTTAATGAAAAACCTTTAAAAAGTGCAATAAGTGACTGAAAAACAAAAAAGTGTCATTACAAATGATGTTTTGACAATACAATTATGTTTCTCATAAAAATTTTATATTCTTAAAATATATATTTTCATGAACATAATTTTCATTAATAACCGTTAAAAATATAACAAAAAGTTTACATGACAATGTTTTGACAAAAATATAACTCTTTTCATAAAAATTAATGAAAATATAATGTTTCATATTCATATGCAATATTTTATAAAAAAAAAAAAAGTTAAAAGCTGGTATAAATAAATAAAAGACGAAAATTGTGACAACCAAATATTTTTTTATATAAAAATATGATAATAAAGAAAATATGAATTTTTTTCAAGAAAACCCATTAAAAAATGTGCAGTTTGTGAAAAATCATTTTTAAAATTTATTTCTTTTTGTTGAAATACGAATTTTATTGTTTTATCCATTTTTATAATTTTGAAGACTTTTTTAATAAAGAAACGTCAAAAAGTGCAGCAAGTTAAAGAAAAACAAAAAGTGACATAGCAAATCATATTTGGACAACAATAAATATAAATTATAAATAAAAATATGATTGTTATTATAAAAATATTAATTACATTTTCTTAATCAAAATTTCATGAAAAACTGTTACGTACTGTAAAAAGTGTACGAAAATGTTGTAGAAAGTCATAATTCATTAAAAACTAATCAACACCTCATGTTTAGCAGAGCCGTGAATGTGCTGTCAACACTGATTTTCTCAGGAGCTTAATATGCGATTCCGCAAGTCTCAGCCAGCTATGACGAAGAGAAAGCGTTTTTTTGAAGCAATGCATATTTGCACCTACAACATGTACTTGAGCATGATACTTTTACATGTTTTTGATGAGATATCATATTACAAAGCTTATTTTGACAAAAATATGTCTTAATAAATAAAAATATTATGGGTATTATAAAAATATGGATTTTCATATTCATAAGCATTACTTTTTGCCCCAAAAATACCTTTATTAAATCATAGTTATCATTAAACTATTCAATTCGATTTTTTTTTTTGCATAATATCATTAAAAACGTTAAAAATGTGCAACAAATAATTTAAAAAAGACGGACATGGTGACATTGAAAATCGTTTTAACAAAAATGACTTTTTTCTAAAGATATTAAAGTTTTTATAAAAATAAGAAATGTTATATTCAGAAACATAATTTCATAAAAAACTGTCAAAAGGTGCAGTGGGTTAAAAAAAATGTGATTGTGATTTTGCAAAAATATAATTTTTTAAATAAAAAAATTATAATGAAAGAAAAACAAAAAAATTATATGAAAATTACATTTTGACATAAATATGAGTTTTTTTATTAATATATAATAGTTGTAATGAAAATATACATTTTCAAGTTCGAAATCTTTATTTTATGGAAACAGTTAAAAAAACGCAAAATGTGTACAAAAAAAAAACAACTGACATTCATCATGTTTTGACAGCAATATCACTTTTTCATAAACATCTAATAGTAATTCTTAAAATATAAATTTTCATATTCATAAACATTATTTCATTAAAAACTTTAAAAAGTGTTAAATTATGAAATTATTTTGAAAAATTAAAGTTATTGTTGAAATATGTATTTTTAAATTTCTAAACATAATTTATATAATAACATATAAAGTGACAACATTTGTTCACGATAATATGCCTTAATTCATGAAAAATTTAATAGGTATTATGAAAATATAAATGGTCATATGGATAAGCATAATTTCACAAAAAACTGATACATTGTGACATAAATAAACTAAAACCAAAAAAGGTGAGTTGACAAATCATGTTTAGATGTAAAATTTACAGCATATCATAAAAATATAATAGGTATTTTTGAAACATAAATATGTTTGCACAAGAATAATTTTATAAAATCAATGTTAAAAAGTGCAATGCGTGAACGAAATGTTGACATGACAAATTGTGTTGACAAAAAAAAGTTTTAAAAAGTTTTAAAAATATACATTTTCATATTCTTTAAAAATAAATGTTAAAGCATGCAATAAATAAACGAAAAACTAAAATAGGGACATTAAAATTCATGTTTTGGCAACAATATGACAAAATATGAATTTTCCTATTCATAAACATAATTTTATAAAAAAATGTTCAAAAGTGGAATATGTTAATGAAGATTAGACGACAATTTATTTTTAGATATAAATGTGTTTTTTTCTTTTAATATGATACATTCGAAAATGTATTTTTTTTAATTCAGAAGCATCATTTTATAGTCAAGTCAAGTCAAGATGCCTTTATTGTCATTTCTACTATACAGAGTGGTACAAAGTACACAGTAAAAAAGAGACAATGTTCCTCCGGAACCCTGGTGCTACACTAAACAACAACATAGAGCTACAACACACCACAAGCTACATAAAGTGCATCGAGTGCAACCTAGTGCAGACAAAAAACAGTGCAGACAAAAAACAGTACAGACAGACAGTACAGACAGACAACACAAGGCAAGACACAAAACCCAAAAAATATGTGTGTGTGTGTGTGTGTGTGTGTGTGTGTGTGTGTGTGTGTGTGTGTGTGTGTGTGTGTGTGTGTGTTTGAGTTCCCTTTCAGTTCTGTGTATTGAGGAGCCTGATGGCTTGCGGGAAAAAACTGTTGCACAGTCTGGATGTGGCGGCCTGAATGCTTCGGAACCGTTTTCTGTCTAATGATCTTTTCAGCGGTCCTTTCTATCCCTTTGTAGAGTCTTGCGATCTGAGACGGTGCAATTGTCAAATCAGGCAGTGATGCAGCTGCTCAAGATGCTCTTAATGGTCCCTCTGTAGAACATGGTCAGGATGAGGGGAGGGAGATGGGCTTTCCTCAGCCTTCTTAGGAAGTAGAGACGCTGCTGGGATTTCTTGGTGATGGAGCTGGTGTTGAGTGGCCAGATGAGGTTATTCGCCAGATGAACACCAAGGAATTTGGTGCTCTTGACGATCTCCACTGAGGATCCATAAATAATCAATGGAGATTGGTCGCTCTGTGCTCTCTTGAAGTTCACAACCATCTCTTTGGTCTTGTCAACTTTCAGAGACAGGCAGTTAACCATTGCACCTCCTCTCTGTTTGCTGACTCGTCGTTCTTGCTGATTAGACCCACCACGGTTGTGTCATCGGCAAACTTGACAATGTGGTTCGAGCTGTGCATTACTACACAGTTGTGAGTCAGCAGAGTCCAGTGAGGGGCTCCAGTGCTCATTGTGGTGGTGCTGGAGATGCTGTTCCCGATCCAGACTGACTGAGGTCTCCCAGTCAGGAAGTCCAGGATCCAGTTACGAGGGAGGTGTTCAGGCCCAGTAGGCTCAACTTCTCAATCAGGTGCTGAGGAATGATTGTGTTGAATGTGCTTCATGACAAGCCTCTCGAAGCACTGCATCACGATAGGTGTGAGCGCGAGGGGATGATAGTCAGTGAGGCAGGATACAGTAGACTTCTTCGGCACAGGAACAATGGTCATTGTCTTGAGACACGTGGGAACAATGTTGCTACTCAGGGAGATGTTAAAGATGTCAGTGAAGACACCTGCTAGATGTTCTGCACATTCCCTGAGCACTCTGCCAGGAATGTTGTCAGGTCCAGCAGACATCCGTGGGTTAACTCTGCATAGAGTTCTCCTCACCTCAGCTGTTACTTCAACCTCACTGCAGGTTAGACAGAGCACCTGGTCAGTGGAAGAAGGGGTGGTCTTCCTCCATGGCTTCTGGTTGGAGCGTGTGGTGATAGTCTTGGAGATGGTCACATCATCAATGCACTTGCTGATGTAGCTAGTCACTGATGATGTGTACTCCTCCAAGTTGATAGAATCGCCATTGGTTGCAGCCTCTCTAAACATGTCCAAGTCAAAATAGTCTTGAAGAGCAGAAGTGGCTCCTGCTGTCCAGGTTTTCACCTGTTTTAGAACCGGTTTAGAGTGTCTGACGAGCGGTCTGTTTGCTGGAATTAGCATAACAGAGCTGTGGTCTGATTAGCAGAGATGGGGGTGGGGCTCCGTTCGATATGTGCCGGGGATGTTTGTGTAAACAAGATCCAGCGTGTTCGCTCCTCTTGTTGCAAAGTCCACATGCTGATGGAGTTTAGGGAGTACAGTCCCGAGATTCACTTTGTTAAAATCTGCAGCGATAATAAACAATCCATCGGGGAAGCATTCTGCAGGTCGCTAATAGCGCCGTAGAGTTCACACAGTGCCTCCTTACCATTAGCGCTGGGAGTAATGTACACAATGAAAACAGTGGTAAATTCCCATGGTAAATAAAATGGTCTACATCTAACATTCACAAACTCAACTAGCGTTGAGCAGTAGCGTGAGACAAAAAAAATTTCCTTCGGCTTCTCCCATTAGGGGGCGCCACAGCGGATCATCTGCATGTTTGATTTGGCACATGTTTTTATGCTGGATGCCCTTCCTAACGCAACCCTTGTCAAGAAAAATATTTTAATCAACCATATCTAGCGTGTGTTATAATCAAATTAATATTAATCAAACTAAATTAACCTAATTAAA
Source organism: Silurus asotus (assembly GCA_024362625.1). NCBI lineage: Eukaryota > Metazoa > Chordata > Actinopteri > Siluriformes > Siluridae > Silurus > Silurus asotus. Next base: position 4,839,964 of record MU557501.1, on the reverse strand, counting down.
TATAGAACTTATTAAATACAATAGAAGTAGTCTGACAAAACCTATTTGATCTATATGTTAATCAAACCTTTATTTACATCAAGTATTAATAATAATAATAAGGTATTTACATGTGTGAGTAGGATAGAATCTGACTGAATGTTATGAGTGTATGGAATAGGCAAAGAAGGACAGGAAACAAACTTGAGGGAGATTAAGCATCTTTATTGAAATAGCAAGGCGTGCGGGGTTCTGCAGCTGCAGGAGACATGTAGGAGTAGCTAGGCCCAAGGCCGGGCGAAGACACAGAAGCATGGGCAGGAGACATGAAAGAGCGGCTTGGCCCGAAGCCAGGTGAAGCCACAGGAGCACGGTGACTTGGCAAAGCAACAGGAGACGTAGGGGAATAATCAGTGGGAGACCAGTGTGAAGGATAGGGAGAAAACTGTGGTGTCGTGTCAGGGAAGCAGGAGCATCCGTGACGGCTGTTGAG
>MU557501.1:4823743-4839370 GCA_024362625.1 Silurus asotus | reverse complement strand
CAAGAAAAAGATTCTACACACTGTGTAACATTCAGTTCAGAATGCACAATTAAAATATAACCTAGGCGCTTACAACTATTAATTAAAAGTATTATAATCAAGCACAGTATACAAACAATGATATAACTCAATTAAATGAAAGTAGAATAGCGAAACAGCATTATAAAAAGAATAAAGCATAACACTTACCCATTGCAGATGCAGGAAGACAAAATAAGCCGCAAAAAGGTTGTTTACACTTGAGAGACTGAAAAACGTATGGTTGAATCCAGAGAAAAATAAGGGTTTTATACTCACAAATTTTTTTTTTTTATATAAAATCAGAAAAAAGGCCAAATATAAGGGAAATTGGAAAAAACAGGAACTCCAAATATGGTGTTGTTTGGAAGAATGAACACCAAGGCCAAAGATAAGGGGAACTGACAGGGAAAGGTAAGATCCGAGACATAAGGGGAATTGACAAGGATAGGCAAGATCCGAGAGATAAGGGGAACTGACAAGGAACGGCAAGAAGGCAGACATAAGGGAAATTTCTCAAGGCCAAAGAATTTAAAAAAAATAGAAAGACACGGTGGTTACAGGGTATAAATACAAGCGCGAAACGAACAGTCAGTGTACTTCTTCACTATGGCGTGCTCTATCACTTGTTGATGTGCTGTTCGTTTTGATGTGAAGTACCCACCTTCTACTGAGCTCTTTGGAACGTGCATGGAAATAAAGAAGTTTTGCTTCATCCAGGACTGAGGATCCTTCATTGGCGGTTTGTGTCTTTTATATTTGTGTTTTTTCTAGAATTGGCTGGGCATTATTGGGAATCCTCTGAGCAAAGAAATCCACCCTCGATGTGTCGCCTCAGAGACGGCTCTGAGTTCCGACATATTTATTGGCGCCCAACGTGGGGCCCTGAAGGTCAGCACAAAGGTCGAAAACCTGAACAGGGGACCGAGCATCCTGTGGGCTACAGCCGCTGGAAACAAAAATTCAGAGAAAAAGGTAAGCAGACACCTGTTATACTCAAAGTCTGTAATTAGTAACTGTATGCCTATGAGGTTGTCGGCCCCGGGGAGGGTATAGACTGCTGGCCTAGGGCCAAAGAACTATCGGGTGGAAAATTAGTGTTGGATGAGTATAAGCAAAAGTAAAGACATAAGTTGTGAGGTGGAGAGTCACTGCGTATAGAGACGCAGGGTGGGACCCACTTGAATAAAGTTGTGAGGTGGAGAGTCACTGCGTATAGAGACGCAGGGTGGGACCCACGTGAAACTACGGCTAATTGTTTGTACCTTAGTCTGTTGGACTTTCCATATGGTCTAATTAGGTTGCAGACTAAGCAGACCGAAATCGTGTAAACCCAAAAGTGAAGTCTTGGTGATTCGGGTGCAAGTCCCGATGTGAGAAGACAACACTTCTCATATGGTCTAAAAACAGGAAAGATACCATAGGTCTTTACTAGGGGAACCAGGTTCGTAACCTGGTGTGAAAAGGGTACATTTAAAAGGTCGTGATTTGTCAGTATAAGAGTAAAAGCTTTGGAGAGTCACCGTTACGAGTACGGGGTGGGACCCGAGGATATTGAGATTATTGAGATGAAGTGATGGCCATGTGTACATGTACGGTAAAAAAAGAAACGTTGTAACTGCAGTTGTGTAAGTGTTGTTGTCATATTGTTTTTGAGAAGCGTGTTTTGTGAAAACCGGATTTATAGTGGTGTTTCTATGTATGTTTTGTCTGTGAATTTATATGTATGCCTGTGTTTGTATTATTGCTTGTTGGCTGCTTACGCTGATTGGGATGATGCTGAGTTTGTGAGTATACTCATATTATTTGCATATCTGTACTACTGATAAAAGAGCATGGTATATACGCGCACACATTAGAAGCACAGGAGAGCTGCGCGTGGACGAGAGACGGAGCAGTTTTACTTAAAGGTGAAACTATTCCAACATGAACATGCCCAACTTGATGCAGAGATACAGAGAGCAGAACAGAAAAGCACAGAAAGAATGAACCAGTGCCAACAATATATTGATGAGCTAGAATCTTAACTATCATTGAATCAGCCAAAAACCAATGTAAAGGCTGGAAGGAAAAGCAGAAAAAAGCAAAAGAAGCCGTAGCGGACTTTCCACATGAACGAAAGATGACAAGGTCACAAGTACAGAGAAGAGATCACGATGATGAAGAAGAAGAAGACATAGAAGAAGGAAAATACACAAGTCCCAATTACCGAAAATCTTTACAGATGCCAGTCATTATAAAAGGCACAGAATCAGTATACACACCATCGTCATTTATGGATCTTACGGGACTAATAAGCCGACTGCCTAACATATGTGAAGGAGCACAAAGATGGATAACACGCTTTGAAGAACAAACCATGGGCCAGATGCTGGCTATGGGAGATATTAAGGCGATCTTGACACAGTCATTGGAAAAAGCTAAAATGATAGAAATATTGGATCAGGCACAACTAGGAGACGTGGGGAAGGATCAAAAGTATGATCGCTGGACATTCGGAGTGAAAAGAAATGACGTGTGGAATGCACTTCGATCCGCATACCCAACTCAATATAATCTAACCAAGGTGGAAAACCTGAAAATGGACGAAAAAAAAGGAGCTGCGGCCTTCATTCTTTAATTACAGAAAGCATGGGCTGAAGAGATGGGGTCAGCATGGGATGAGACAACGGCTAATATCACATTGTTCAAGATAATGTTGAAGAGGGTGCTTCCAAGTGAAGTACAAGAGAAGCTTGAATCAGTTGTGGGACTTAATGCCCTGCCCTGGGCAGCTTTCCAGGCAAATGTCACACATGCTGTTGAAATGCACAGGAAAAAGAAGGAAGCAAATAAACAAGCAGCAGAAGATTTATTAACATTGCTCCACAAAGCACAGCTCTGAGAAATAGCACAGAGCAAACAAGAAAATCAAGAAAAATGCAAAGAAGAGAAAAGTTCAGCTAAACAAGCAGCAGTCATGATGATACCAACAAATGCACAGCAGGATCCAGCTAGTCAAACCATACCAGATCAGGGAAATCTGCCCCTATCCAATAAGACAACAGCAAGGAAACCAGCAACAAAATCAAAGCTGGCAAGACCCCGGAAATTGGGCAGGACCATGGATGGGCCAGAATCAGCAGAATCAACAAACTCAGGCAAACTTTAGAGGCGGCCCTCCGGGACCACCTCAAGGTAACATGTGAAGATGCCCAGAGAAGCCAGAGGGGGAGCTGGTACAGTGCCCCACCTCACTGTAACCTGCACAAGAACCAACCATAATGGTGGATGTGAGTAACCAACTCCAGACATCGTTTTTGATTGACACAGGAGCAACTTTTACAAGCATTGGAAAAGAAGGCTCTAAGCTCCCCCTCTCACGCAAAGCAATAAAGACAGTAGGCTTCTCGGGTAAAACTCAAACTTTGCATTTCACAGAGTCACAAGACATAACAGTAGAAGGAATCACAATACAAGCACCATTGTTGTATTCCCCCGATACCCCAGCAAATCTATTAGGCAGAGATGTACTGTGTAAGCTAGGAGCAAAAATCTTCTGTGGACCTACAGGAGTGTGGGTCAAACTTCCTGAAATCCTAGCTCAACAGTGTGTGATGGTAAAAAAGAAAAATAGAACAACAAACACTGGATAAAGTCTATTGGCTGGAACTTGACGGGATATCCTCAGAAATTCACAAGCTATATGACCACTGGAAAATATGGTTTACAAACATGCGTCCAGACTGTGAAGAAACCAGAAAGCCATGGCATTGCACAATGAAGTACGATGAGGGGGGACAAGATGAAGAATATGAGACTTTGTGGGGAGAACATGTAGAAGGGAACCAGTAGAGTCTCAAAGCAGAGAACATGATCCTTGGTCCCCAAGGGATAGCTGCAACAGTACAACTACCAGACCACATTGCACACTGATATTCAGTCAAGAAATCTGTTCCAAATGTCTCCCTAATGATCGGGCAAAATTTTAAATCAAAAGACTTAGGGCCAATGGTCAGAGAAGCAAGTCAGATAACTGAATGGATACCAGTGGAAGAAAATATGAGCATGACATTAGACAGGAAATATCTCAAAATAAAACTAACAGCTGAAGACAGTGTGGTAGCTCACACTATTTTGATCAACAGACAGATGCAAGTGAGAACACAATTAGGGCAGGTAGGAAAATGGCAACAGAAGGTAGAACAGGCTGAACTAGAAGAAGAACAGGTACTGAAACAAATTCTGGAAAAGCTATGGACTAAACATCAGCCAGATGTAGGGTTAGTTAAGTCATCAGGGTTGGCGAAAATACAATTAAAACCCAATGTGCAATTACCTTACCAGAAACAATACCAATTGTCACAACAAGCGATAGAGGAGATAAGACCCACCATTGAGTGACTAGTTGAAACAGGAGTGTTAATTCCAACAAACAGCCCTTGCAACACCCCCATTTTTCCGGTCAGAAAACCAAATTCAGACAAGTGGAGATTGGTCCATCATTTAAGACCAATAAATCGTGTGGTGGTAGCAGATCCACACACTCTGTTAACAAACATCCCCGAAGGGACTAAATGGTACACGGTGATTGATTTATGCTCAGCATTTTTTACTGTACCTCTGCATCCTGAGTCTCAGTTTCTGTTTGCATTCACATACGGGGAAAAACAATACACCTACACATGTCTGCCACAAGGGTATTGTGAATGTCCGTCAATTTTTAACCAGGTGTTAGCACAAGATCTGGCAGATCTAGACATTCAAAGCAGTTTGCTTCAATATGTGGACGACCTACTGATTTGTAGTCAAACTAAAGAACAGTGCCTGAAGGACTCGTTAAAGGTCCTGGAAACCCTAGCTCATAGTGGACACAAGGTCAGTAAGGAAAAATTGCAATTCTGCCAACTAAAGGTAGAATATTTGGGTAGAGTGCTCTAAGGCACTACACGCAAAAAAATTTAGAAGCAATTCAGAAAACACAACAACCTCAAACAGTGCAACAGATGTTGTCATTCCTGTGTTTGGCAGGTTTTAGCAGACCATGGATTTGTGATTTTGCGTTAAAAACACAACCTCTCAGAGACATGATGAAAGCAGCTGATCAGACAAAATCCAGCGCACGTTTAATCTGGACAGAGGAAGGAAAAAAGGCTTTTGAAACTATCAAAAGTGATCTAAGATCTGCCCCTGCACTAGCCTGTCCAGACTACACAAAACCATTTCACCTCTATGCGTCAGAAAGGCGAGGTTTTGCATCAGCCATTTTAGCACAACAGCAACAAAGCATGGGAAAGAAGCCAATTGCATACTACAGTACAGCTCTTGACAATGTGGAAAAAGGAATGCCACCTTGTTACAGAGGATTGGCAGCGGCAGCATTTGCCTATCAAAAAGCATCAAGAATCACGATGGGTCATCCAGTGACCCTGTATACTTCTCATGCATTACATGCTCTACTGACAAGTCAAAAGTTTGTGATCACGAATGCACGTAGAACAGGAAATTATGTAATTCTGTCTGCGCCAGAACTAACAATTGAGAGATGCCTCACAATCAATCCAGCTGATCGAGTGGTCTTATCAGATGAGGGACTTCCCCATGAGTGCACTACAGAAGCAGAGAAATTTCTAAAAGCTAGAGATGACCTAGAGAGCCAACCACTGCAAGATGCCCAAATTGTTTTGTTTGTGGACGGCTCTTGCTATCTTGCGAATGATGGCAATAAAGCAGGATATGCTGTGATCATGCACGATGAGGAAGATGACTCGTTTCGAGTACTAGCTAGTGTAAGTGTACCACAACCTTGTTCTGCCCAATTGGCAGAAATAAAAGCGTTAACAGCAGCATGTAGGCTGGGAGCAGGAGGAAGGTGTACTATTTACACTGATTCAGCATATGCACATGGGGTATCTCACACATTTGGACCCATCTGGGAACAAAGGGGTTTCCAGAGAGCTGATGGATCATCCATTTTACACGGTCCTGCAATTTCTGATTTGCTCAAAGCGATGATGCTTCCAAAGGCATTAGCCATTGTGAAGTGTAAAGCCCACAAATCTGATGGAGATATGGTCAGTAGAGGTAATGCAGCAGCAGATGAGGCAGCTAAGAGCGCAGCGGTAGAAGAAGATTGTGTGAAAGTGATGGTACAGGATGAAGAACATGAGGAAGTACTAGGGCAGGTAACAGTTATGGTTATGGAGGAGTGTTGATGGAGTGTGGGTGGCACCGTTAGCTCTTTTACCAAAGCTCATTGCTGAAGCACATGGGGTAGATCATTGTAATCGTAGGGAGACCATAGACACAATCTGAAGGAATATCTGGCCTGTATGGTGGACAAATTCCTGAGGTCCTGTGAGCTATATGCAGCACGTAATGTCAGAAAACATTTCACAGCACCAATCAGTCATATTCCTGAACCAAGGGGACCATTTCGACATTTGATGATGGACTTTGTGGACATGGCAGACAGGAAGGAAGGGAAAAGATACATCTTGGTAGTAATAGATCATTTTAGCAGATGGGGGGAGGCAACAGCTACTGCCAAGAATGACGCAAAGACCGTGGCTAAGTTTTTGATCAGGGAAGTGATTCCAAGGGTCGGGATACCTGACAAGCTGAGCTCTGATAATGGACCGCATTTTGTAAATAATGTGATCAAGGCATTTGCAGAAGCTTTGTGCATCAAGCAAAGAATGGGGTGTGTTTACCATCCCCAGTCACAGGGAATGGTTAAAAGAGCAAATGGGGTGCTGAAAGAGAAAACAGCAAAAATTTGTGCTAGCACAGATTTGAATTGGGTACAGGCTCTCCCACTGGCATTGATGAAAATGCGCTCTCAAACAAATCGCAACACACACCTGACACCGCATGAGCTGCTGACTGGAGGACCCATGCCAGTGGCTTTTACACAAGGACCTTACACAGGCTCCTCACTTGACCAACTTGAAGCAGACATATCCAGTTATTGCAAACTTCTGACGCAAATACACAGAACTTTATATTCACAGGTTCGTGAAGCCACACACGGGGCACAGGTTGATTAGCCACTGCAGCAGGTGCAACCAGGTGACTACGTGTATATCAAAGTGTTCAAAAGGAAACACTGGAGTGAGCCACGACGTGAAGGCCCATTCAAGGTGGTACTAGCAACTCCTACCACAGTCAAAGTTGAAGGTAAGGAATACTGGTATCATCTTAACCATTGTTGCAGAGCTGCAGTGAAAGGACCACAGTGGAGGAAGTCTCAGGTCAAGTTGGCACACTGCGCCCACTCTGACGACTCAGAGGATGACGACGACGGCGCAGGCCCAGCACAGGACAGAGGACCAGCATACAGGACACGTGCCAAAACCACACAGCCACGGCCAGTCGAAGGAGAACCAACACAGCCCCGACCAATTGAAGGAGAACCGAGGCCAGGTTGTTCGTATCAGGTTGATTCACGACCACCGCATGACACACTAGACTCTGACAAACTACAAGAGACTGTGCAGAGACTACTTGGCAGTGAAGAAAACACTGTCACTCGACCTGAACAGTTTGACACTCTTAATCTACAAGATCTAGTAGACTTAGATATCGATCCACCTGTGGAACCATGATGAAAAATTCCCCAAAAACCAAACAGACTCCCACCAAAAGACACTGGGCAGTACTCGTTATGGCTTTAGTAGTATGGGTCATTTGCATATATATTTCCCTTAACCAAAACCAACATCATCCAGCAGATATATCAGTCCCTTTGTCTAATATTTCTCTAAATAACGACTCCCAGCCCGCAGCATACCTAGAAAGTCGTAACATGTCCACACACAGATATAAGAGATCTTAACTCCTAAGGTCCCTAGATCGCCACGCTGTAACCAGTCTCACTTCAGCACAGGCTGCAAAGGTTTCTGTATATATGGCCAGAAACGTGCTTGCAGAACAGTTCCGGTGTGCATTGGGCATTTTAAATAACACCAAGGTCCTACCATCCTTTCCTGTAACCGCACAACATATGTTTGTAACATATACTATATCCCTTTTTTATCCCTGCAACTCTACAGAGATAAAAAAACACTCCTGAATACGAGATGAGACTTGAGGCTCGAATGACAGACACGGATAAAGAAACAGACATTATAGTGGTCACAAGAGTACCCCACAGAGTTATACCTCGCATATTAGGCACCCGCAGTTGTGTTGATATTACGCTTTTATGGTATTTTGGTTTTCCCCAAGTAGGGATCCCGCATGGCACGTTTGAAAGAACCTCAGTGGAATCTCTAGCGTATGGGGATGTTTTTTATAAAATTCTAGTATATGTCCCTAACTGGCAGGAAGGGATGAACTTACCTAGAATACAATTTAGTTTTAGATACAAGAACCCCAACTATCCCTCTAATCCAAAAGCCCCAACCTGTTTCAGATGTGCGGAAGGATCAATGTAACATCAGTAAAGCAATATGCTGAAACTACAAACATTCAGCCAAACCTTAACCTGTACAGACAATGGTTGGTAGATTCGGGGCGTGCAGCAGTGCCCCACTCTACATGCATTGTATGTGACAGAAGATCTCGACGTCCACCTCGTGTTATGCCGACAGTAGGGTTAGAGGCATGTGACAAAGCACTTTATGACACCACTCATCTTTGTCCAGCTATATGTTTATTAGGTTCAGCTGCTGTTGATTATGGTGCCAACTGGATGCGCTCACGTAGTGCTGCATGCGAATATCAGCCCCTGGCTACGCTTAGTAATGATGATTTGCAGGTGATTGTGCATCCGGGACAAACTTTCCCGTTGTGCCTTCGTGCAAGAGGAATAGTTACTGTAGGATCACTGCCGGAGGCGGCATGTGGCCAACAGATTGATGCAGCGTTCAACATACTTAACTTAAAACAGTCTTGTAATACCTCCACACGAAGGTGTGATTCACGTAGTCAATTTCATGTCCCAAGCTTGAGAAGAGGCACACTGCCCCTAGCAGACATATTTTGGTTCTGTGGTGGAAATGAAGTGCTGCAGGTTCTACCTAGCCTATGGCATAGTCGCTGTGCATCGGTAGTTCTAGAAGGACGTCTCATTGTTATGGCGGTAAATGAGACCCGTATTAATGACCTGGTTAGGTCAAGACGACGTCGAAGCACTCTTCAGGATGACGTTGAAAAAACTTTGTTATCTAGTATCATGAACAAATATATGGACAAGTATCTCACAATCACTAATAAATCTAGGTTACCCTCATGAGGCCCGGATCCTGAGATCTATATAAGTTGGAAGGGCACACCAGTAGGTGTTCCGGTTGAATTTGCTGCTCTAGATAAAGGCGCCTCCAAGGCATTAACAATGTTTCTCCCTTGGATCCAAATAGATCGTAATATGGCCTGGATAAATTATATTTGGTACAACCAACAATGTTTTATCAATCACACAATTGAAGCCTTGAAACTGATATCAGAACAACTTCACGCCACTACATTAATGGCTGTGCAGAATAAATTCGCTATTGACAAAATGCTTGGCCCAGACCAAGGTGTATGCCATCTTATTGGGGAGGACTGTTGCGCGGTTATTCCTCTTCACACTGGTTCTGCAGGTCCGCTACACGCTCTACTTGACGGTATGGAGAGAGATCGTGATGAAATGGTCTCCAATAATGCGAAGGAATCCACACTTACCAGTTGGCTAGGTTGGGTTTTTTTTTCTAATTGGTTGGCAGGACTAATATGGATTGGAACTACACTTGCCATTATTCTTGCAGCCGTGGCATGTTTTGTTTGCTGTGGAATTCCCTGTCTCCGTGCTCTCATTGACAAGACTGTGCACTCACTGTTTGGACAATATGTACAGCTCCCAATGACGGCTGTTGTGGAGCAGGAGTCTACTACAGAGCACATCTATGCTGCTATGGACCATAACGTCTATGTGGACATGAAAGCAGAATTTTTTGCTTTGAACGAAGGACAAAAATAACGTACACCAAACATATCCTTTTACTAATATCCTTTTATTATGTATATAGATATATATCTGTCCAGCCATCTATCTATCTGTGCCTGATTACTGATCTTGGTACTAATGACATGCCCCAACCTTTGACCATCAGACACATTGCTTGTGGTGCCAAGACGGTGACGACTGTCCTTTGGGTGACCGGTGCCATGATGGACCCCATGAGTGGTTCGCTTTTCCTCCACAGAGGGAGGGGTTTGCTTGGGAAACAGATGAGGACCAGCGTAGACCAAGACCGCCATTTTGCGCCATGCTACATGTTTTCTCCGGAGGGAACGTGGTTAGACTCCATTCAGAACTCTGTCTATGATCTTCCTGGTGGACTCCAGATGGTCACCCGAGTCTTCACAATAAGTCGTTCATCGATGTTGTGGTTTGGCGCACCCATTACTGTGAGGGTGGGAGTAATGTCGATCTTAGTATGATTTTGCTATTTTGATTTTGCTATTAGTATGATTTTGCTAGTATGATGATTTTGCTTTTATTTCTTTTAATTTCGCATTTTCATTTTCAATTTGGCATTTTGATCACCGTGGATACTAAGCCTTAATGGACCTTTTCCTTGGACCAACATATTCACGTGGATATCAACACACGAGTGCCTGGTAAAGTGCTAGTAACCTTTTCCAGGGCTCCAACAAGACCCCCTGCGATACGCAAAGTATCTGGGTCAGAAGAAAACTACATGTGCCAAAGAAGTCAAATACTTTTACTTTGTTCTACTGCTGTATTACATGACATGTATGATTGAGAAACGGTTATAAGCGGAATGTGAGACTATAAAGTCTCAGAGGTGGGAGTAATGTCGAGAAAAATATTTTAATCAACCATATCTAGCGTGTGTTATAATCAAACTAATATTAATCAAATCTGATCTATATGTTAATCAAACCTTTATTTACATCAAGTATTAATAATAATAATAAGGTATTTACATGTGTAAATGTTATGAGTGTATGGAATAGGCAAAGAAGGACAGGAAACAAACTTGAGGGAGATTAAGCATCTTTATTGAAATAGCAAGGCGTGCGGGGTTCTGCAGCTGCAGGAGACATGTAGGAGTAGCTAGGCCCAAGGCCGGGCGAAGACACAGAAGCATGGGCAGGAGACATGAAAGAGCGGCTTGGCCTGAAGCCAGGTGAAGCCACAGGAGCACGGTGACTTGGCAAAGCAACAGGAGACGTAGGGGAATAATCAGTGGGAGACCAGTGTGAAGGATAGGGAGAAAACTGTGGTGTCGTGTCAGGGAAGCAGGAGCATCCGTGACGGCTGTTGAGCTCAGGAGAAGTCTGTGTGCTCTTGTCACGCGTAGAAGTGCCCTGCACAATGCGAGGAGGCAGGAAGGCATCCTCAGGGACACTTGGGCTGGAAAGATGTTCAAGAAAATGAGTAAGCTCAGCAGCAAGTGAGGAGAGCTGGAACTGGCGAAATTGTCGGCGAAGAATGCCCAACTGAGTCGTTCTGGGAGGCAAACGTGGTGGAGCTGAGCAAAAGAGACCAACAGAGATAAGATATTAGACAGGGTCAAATCACGGTGACGACGGACATAAGCAAAAGGTAACACTCATGCAAGAAAAAGATTCTACACACTGTGTAACATTCAGTTCAGAATGCACAATTAAAATATAACCTAGGCGCATACAACTATTAATTAAAAGTATTATAATCAAGCACAGTATACAAACAATGATATAACTCAATTAAATGAAAGTAGAATAGCAAAACAGCATTATAAAAAGAATAAAGCATAACACTTACCCATTGCAGATGCAGGAAGACAAAATAAGCCACAAAAAGGTTGTTCACACTTGAGAGACTGAAGAACGTATGGTTGAATCCAGAGAAAAATAAGGGCTTTATACTCACTATTTTTTTTTTATATAAAATCAGAAAAAAAGGCCAAATATAAGGGAAATTGGAAAAAACAGGAACTCCAAATATGGTGTTGTTTGGAAGAATGAACACCAAGGCCAAAGATAAGGGGAACTGACAGGGAAAGGTAAGATCCGAGACATAAGGGGAATTGACAAGGATAGGCAAGATCCAAGAGATAAGGGGAACTGACAAGGAACGGCAAGAAGGCAGACATAAGGGAAATTTCTCAAGGCCAAAGAATTTGAAAAAAATAGAAAGACATGGTGGTTACAGGGCATAAATACAAGCGCGAAACGAACAGTCAGTGTACTTCTTCACTATGGCGTGCTCTATCACTTGTTGATGTGCTGTTCATTTTGATGTGAAGTACCCACCTTTTACTGAGCTCTTTGGAACGTGCATGGAAATAAAGAAGTTTTGCTTTTACTCATCCAGGACTGAGGATCCTTCATTGGCGGTTTGTGTCTATTATATTTGTGTTTTTTCTAGAATTGGCTGGGCATTATTGGGAATCCTCTGAGCAAAGAAATCCACCCTCGATGTGTCGCCTCAGAGACGAGCTCTGAGTTCCGACACCCTCCCCATTTATCCAGGCTTGAGACTGGCACTGAGAGTGCACTGGCTTGTGCAAACCTAATGGCTGGGGTTAGTTCCCTGACCAGGGAGCAAACCCGGGCCGCAGCGGTGAAAGCACCGCATCCTAACCACTAGACCAGCAGTAGCGAGACAACCTGTTATAAAGTGCAATAAGTAAACGAAAACCAAAAAGTGACACAACAAATAATATTTTTACAAAAATGTCTTTTTTTTTTTTATAAAACTATGGTAATTATTTAAAAAATATACATTGTCTTTTCAATAAGCTTTTTTTTTTTTCATGAAACAGTTAAAAAGTGCAAATCATAAGAAAAAAGAAAATAGTGACATGACAAATCTTGTTTTGACAAAAATATGACTTTTGTTATTATAGTTATTGAAGTATGAAATCTTATTTTTGAATCAAATATATGCAATAAAATATAGTTTTGACAAAATTATGAATTTTTTATTAGCAAATAGTTATTTTGAAAATGATTGTTCAAATTCAGTGGCATAATTCAATGAAAAACCTTTTATAAAATGCAATAAGTGACTGAAAAACTTAAAAGTGACATTACAAATCATGTTTTGACTAGACAATTATGTTTCTCATAAAGAATTGATATTGTTTATATATACATTTTAATCTTAACATAATTTTCATTAATAACTGTTAAAAAGTTAACAAAAATGTCACATGACAAATTTTTTGACATAAAAATTACAATTATTTTAAATCATGAAAAAAATTATGAAAAAATAATTGTTCATATTCATATGCAATATTTCATAAAAAAAGTTTAAAGATGTAAAAGGTGATAACAAAATATAATTTTTTTTTATAAAAATATGACAATTATGAAAATAGGAATTTTTATGTTCAGTAAGATTATTTTAAGAAAACACATTATGAAGTGCAGTTTGTAAACAAAACACAAAAGGTGTCATGAAAAAACTACTTTTCAAAATATATAAATTATTGTTAAAATATCAATTTTCATAATTTAAAACACTATGTAATATTAAAACATTAAAAAGTGCAGTAAGTTAAAGAAAAACAAAAAAGTGACAAATCAGGTTTTGACAACAATAGGACTTTTATATTTAAATTTCATATTTGTAACATATAACTTTTGATATTCAAATACGTAATCTCATTAAACAATGTTAAAAAGTGGAATATGTTAACAAAGAGGTGACATTTCAAATTATGTTTAGACAAAAATATGACTGTTAACCAAAAATAATAATAAATTGTTAAAAAAAGGTCATTTTTTATTAAATAATTATTATGAGAATATACATTTGAGAATATAAATTTTTTCTGGGGTTTCCCCTGGACAGGATACACATTGAATGTTAGGTTGTGTTTCTGAGAATCTGAGATTACAGGATCATTTAGACAGAAGGCATTCATACAGGTGGATTCGGCAGCATTAAGGATTTCAGTCTCGTTCCGGGAGTCGGATATTAGGGACTTGGACCCTACCGTGGATGGTAACTGCTGACACACATAGCATGGACCTGCTGTGTGCTGACGAACCGTCCAGTTAGCGTATTGCCAGAAGGTCGTCTGGGTGAGCCTGGGCGGGAATCCCAGGAGAGAGAGGACAACCATGCTGGTCACTGGTTGTGTTACTTCCCTGGATTGATGAGAGATTGTTGTTCCGTTCCTCGCAGCTTTCCTTGACACGTCCTGCAGTTGTAAGGATGCCCGAAGAGTCGGCACAGAAGGGTCTGTCACCGGACCTCGTTAGATGATGACAGAGAGGAACAGGAACCGATACATGGAGAACTCAAGGGGATGTCAAAAGGCTATGCTTCTGTGACATAAAGAAAAATAGTGATACACAGGGAACATGTGCACACAATTAAGAGGTATCACTTCCAGAGGCACTTTTCTTGATTCTGGTAGCATAAATCCACTGTGGAAAAAGGTCAGTTAATACACCTGTGCGTGTGATCACGACTATTTCTGCTGGCCCCTCATATTTTCATTCACCCAATCGCCTGGGTTTTAGAGTTTTAATCAGTACAGCCTCCCCCACCCGGAAGGGATGGGTTGGTGTCAGAGAAATTACAGGTATAGATTTAGAGACCAGTTCATAATGTTTTGACAGTGTATCAATCAGGGCAGCAGAATACTCAGCGATGTGCACATCCAGATCAGCTGTACCTTTTGTTGGTTTACCTTTTCTCCAGGGCGTTGGAAATGGTCGCCCAAAAATAATTTTGTGTGGTGATAGGTGGACGTCTTTTTCGCAGAGTCATTCTCATTTCTGCAAGGACTGCAAGTAGTAAGTCTACTCAATTTTTTTTTTTTTTTTTCAAAATTCTTTTTATTGAAAAATCAACATTGACAGATACAAAAATGTAAACAGAAATCCTCAGTTTTTTCTTTTTAAACAAACACAGAAAGAAAACACCCCCACCCCCCAAAACACAGACAAAACCCCAGACAAAGACACACACACACACGCGCACGCACGCACACACACCCCACATCCCCCTGCTTAAACAACTGAAGAAACAAAACAAAGGTCCCGCATACAGTCCAATTTTGACCACTTTAGATTTTTAACCAGGTAGCACCCGTAGTCTCCTAAAATAAGAAATAACAGGCTGCCACCTGCAAAAAAAGGTGCCAGTAGAACCCCTCAGGGTATATTTTATTTTCTCCAACTTAAGAAAAAACATTAAGTCTTCAAACCACCGAGAAATAGGAGGACAACCTATTGTTTTCCAGTGTAGAAGTATGCAACGTCTGGCCAATAAAGATGAGAAAGCTAAAACATCTCTGTGTGCAGAACTCAGTGATACCGACTCGCCGGTAACCCCAAATATAGCGATTAGTGGGCATGGCGTCAATTGCACTCCAAATATGGAAGACATAACGCTGAAAAAACCTGTCCAGAAAGCATGTAATTTCGGGCACAGAAAGAACATATGACTCAAATGACAGGGGGAAGCACGACATCTGTCACATCTGTCCTCAACCCCAGGATAGATCTTTGCCTGCTTCGATTTGGAAAGATGAATTCTGTACAAAACCTTAAACTGAATGAGGCTGAGGCGGGCACAGGAAGTGGTAGACCGTATTCTATCCACAGCCTCCTCCCACCGGTCATCGCCAAACTGCAGCCCCAACTCCTCCTCCCAAGCGGTCCTGGTTT